>JAHZNE010005040.1:0-13994 GCA_027744055.1 Callyntrura sp. NNG-2020
CACAGCGTACTTTTGCAACTCCACTCTTTTGCGTCGTTGAACTACTTCTCAGCAGCTTCTCTTCCGTGGTTCGTTCGTGGATCTGTTAATGAGGTCGTTGATCTCTCCCAAATAAAAACATTCTTTTGCGCTGCTGCTGTTCCTGCTGCTCTTGCTGCTATTCTGCTAAACTCTCTTGTATGATGATGATGCCTTCACAATGCAACGGGTATTATTACCTGCTGTTATTATGTCGTATTTGGGCTGTAAAGTGGAACAAGAGAGAGAAAGTCAGAGAGGAAAAGGGTTCAGATTTTCCACGACGGGAAACGGGAGCCGTTCTGCTGTGGAATATCAAGCACTACCGGAGTGAAGCCCAGGGAGAAAATATACTTTACTATCTCCGGTTTTTGCCTAGTCTGTCCTTGTCGTTGTAGTCGGTGGGGTGATATATGGTTCTTCCACCACAACACTCTCTCTCTCTCTCTGGTGCTGCACCAGTTTTATACAGTTACACAGAGGAAGAGAGAGGAGGAGAGCTGGGAGGACGATTATACTTTTTCTTCGCACTCTCTCCGCTCCTCTCTGTAGCCTGGCATGCCTCTCTGCAAAAATAATCTTTTTTGGCCCGTTTGTTGTTGCTGGTCTGCCTGGATGAGGATGATGATCATGATGATGCTGTCTGCCTACAATGACTATATTTGCAAAAAGAAAATGCGCAATTCTTTTTTTACACGGTGCCTGTCCGCCACCGTCGTCGTTGTCGTTAGGCAGAAAAACAACCTATTTTTTTCTTCTTTGTGTGCTTTTTTTATGCGAGGAGAATAACAACTTTGTCCGTCATTTGCTCTCTCTCTCTCCCGTTCTCTCTGTGGGTGCTGAGAGATCAAGAAGATGATCATGATCGTAATAATATTCAGAATGACGGTATTTGTTTTTCCACTTGAGAAAACTGGAGGCAGGCACAGAGAAAATTTGATGATAGCTTTAGTAAACTATGGAATGCGACCAGACGTGTAAGACTACCTCCCAGGTCGCACGTAAACCTCTTCCGGGCCACTTTTGTGTACTATGATGACCTGTGCGAATACTTCACCGTTACCATTTGTTACGGTAAAAGTAATGAAGACGTTCCCCCCGGTCACAGGGTGTCGTCATGTCCGTCCATATGCTAACGCTACCACTGGGCCTTACTATCCCCTTAAAATAGTATGAACTAGTCGACCTGACATGACTAACCAAAACTAGACGCGCTGCTGGTCCTAAATATCCATTTTCGTTGTTTCTCATAAGAAGTTACATTGGATTCCTACAAATTGCATATCGTGTTAGTTATAGCTGTTCGGCTATGAATGTTGTAGTATTACATGTGCATACAAATAAGTGCTATGCTAGTCCTACGTAATATTTATTTTAGCCAACTGCAAATATATTAAAGTGTGTGTATATGTGTCCTTTTTAACTGCATGATCCTCATTTGCCGCGGAAATTGGGCAGTGTAGTAGTCTCTCTCTCTCTGTAGACTCCACTCGCTGTGGAAAATCTGAAACCGAAAAAAACATTATTTTTTTTTGCTGTACGGGCTCACATGCAAAAAGTAGACAGCAGCGTCGTCCCGCAAGTCAATACTACGACGGAGGGGAATTGTTGTTTTTGCATTTTGCATGAGGCGCAATTCCCGTCGTGAAAGTCCAATGTGTGTGGGGTAATGATAACGAGAGGAAAATGTGTGGTTTTACTGCGCACTTTTATGGGAACAGCGATGATAATTTGTTGTACAGCCGGCGGAGACGACACACCGAGACATCAAATGCCATAGTTGGGATGTTACGACTCGGGGAAATGACGAGTTTTCCTTTGGAAATGCCTTGTCAGCTCGGTAGACAGAAATGCGGGGTTTATAGACTCGTCTCTCCGATTGACGGAAGGGGGACAACACAGCTTTGCAGAGAGGGGTATATCCTCCATTCATTAAATTATTGACATTTTTACCACCCGCACACGTACAATAGATAAATACGCTGAAATAAACATGAGCTGTTGTTAGCTGGAAAGGGGACACACTTGAAGGAAACTTGGATTTTTTTTCTTGCCAATTCCAACTGTGATAATATTGCATAAATAGAGCCGGGGGAAATAGCAACGTTGCATGATCTCATTTCCTGTTTTCGCATTTTCCGTCTGTTACTGTGTAGATAACACAGCGTACAGAGGGGAGAGTTGTGTTGGGTAACAAAATTGTGGGCTCAAGACCCGATATTATTTGCCTTGTCTGTCTGTCCGTCCATCTGTCGTCATTGTATATTTTTGCTCCTGTGGACAATTAAAATAGACCAGCGTATACGGCGCCTGGGGCAAAGGGAGAATCTATACGCTTCCACCTGACATGGCCATAATTGTAACAGGAAATGATTTTTGCAAAAAGCCGTCCCTCCACATTTTTCACGCTTCCAGTAACTCACCGCTAAATGTGTCCTCATAAATGTGCCATGCTTTCAACACTGTCAACTATACACATCATGGAGTTGCCACATGATATGATATAGGTACTTCCCTTTTCGACTACAGTGTTGCATAGATAGACAGATCTCTCCTCTTTTGTTTGTCAGTGCCTGTCAAAAAGGCTTGTTCGCTTGTCAAAGAGAAGCTTTCCTTTTATGCTGTCAATTGCAGGCCTGCAATAAACCAATATATCGACGAGGAGCATATATGCTTCAACAGCCGAATTGGTATCATCATTCATCATCATCATCATCCTCAACATTGTTATATTGCATGGAGCATAATTCATTCCACATCCCAGCAGCACAGGCACATAATAGCTTATAGTAGGCAGACATATAGGTATCAATATGGCACACCAACTTCACCAACAGCAAACAACCTTGAAAGTTATCTCTCTCTCTCTCTCTCTCTCTCTCTGTTTGTTCCCTCTCTTCATGATGGTTGATAAAATGATTCTAGATACAAGGAGTGATACACATTCCTATTGACTTTGACCCCTTGCGTTTCGAACCAAGTTGGTTATAATTTATTAATGTATGTGTAGTCAAGCATTCATGTTTAACTATATTCGTCCCAGATGATGATAACGCGAAGATTAGAATTGCTGACAGGAGGGGGCAGCCAAAAATAAAATAAATATCGAAAAAATTCCGTTTATCGCTTACATCCTTTCATCGATGTCTTCTAGTCTCCTCTCTTTTGTGTACACACAGCATTTCTTGTACATTCTTTTCAGTATACAACAACCACTCTGTGGGTTCAAGGAAGGAGAGTTTAATCATCCTAATAGGGCAATCTAGGAGCAACTCTCTCAAAATCCTCTGTCTTTCTTTTCCACGAACAATTTAAAACGAGCAAAATTTTTTCCTCGAAAAGTCCACCCGAAGCCGACCATCTGGACAAGATGTTCCTATTACCCAGATCATCATGTGAAACATGCACAGAGAGCAGAGCAGCAGTTCGATTCCTCCTAGATACTACGATGATGATGATGCAATGAGGTAATCTGTTGGAAATTAACCCTCCACTGAAAAAAAAATTGTTGCGCTGAAAAATTTCCTCAATTTCAACTCATCATCATCATCATCATCACCCCAACAAAAATGCACACATCCCCTATCAAACTTATCGTCGTCCTCCGCCGCCATTCAATTCGTGTACTTTATCTCTTTCTCCCCCCCGTCTTTTCGCGTCCCCTTGTAAGTTATTAGCATAAGTTTACACGCACAAGCTAAGTAAACATCATCCAGCAGCAGCAGCAGCGGCTGGACTCCAGCCGCCCCTCATTCCAGAAACATCATTACCTTGAGAGAAAAACATGTAGCCAGAATCATCTACTTCGTCCCGTATTTTCTACGTTCAACGTTGGACGCTGCTGCTGCTGCTTCTCTGCCTGTTGGGGCGATAACAGAGTGTTGCTGTCTGCTTTATTATCATGTACGTCCTCCCTCTGTCGGTTCAATGCTGAGAATTCCTTTTTCTCCTTTTTATTACCTGCTCGCTACAAAGTGCAAACTACAGAGAGGGACAAGCAGTTACCAGTTACCACCACCACACATGACAACAGCGAAGAAGAGAAGATGTTCCATATTCCTCCCTTTCTTTATCGTGTATGATGTGTAGACTGGTTCTTCTCCCAATTAATACACACTACTACAACTCCTTCAAGGAATCAATTTGGCTATGAAGCAGCGAAAAAAAAAGTCGCTTTTGTAGCAACAACCACCTCCTTTCATATATTATCATCATCATCCACGCCACAGCTATAGATAGATAGAGTTGGGGTTTTTGGGAGTGTATAATCCTCTTAAATCCAACAAAGTCCTCGCTGAACCAAGCCATAAAGATAGGTAGTCTGTGGTGTGTACTTTACAAAGCGGCCCAGCATGCCCTCTCCAAAATGGATATAAATAGGACAAAAATGCCAGCGAGAAATGGATGGCCGTTGGAAGAATATGGAGTGATGCTGCACACAAGCACACACACACACACACACACACACACACACACACACACACAGTGAAATATCTTTCAGCCTTCGATCGTTCAAAGTCCTCATCTCATTATCCCTTCGTGGACGGGGACTCTTCACATTTTGTCTGTATCCCTCCTTCCCTCACACTCACTCACAGAGAAAAAAAAATGAGGACGATATGACGATGACCCGAACATTTTTGGATGGGATGCAACCTATCCTGCTCACAGTAGCCGCCTTCTTAAAATAGGTCCCTGGCTTTTTTTTCTTTTGTCTTTTCCTCCAAAAACAGGATTTTTTTTTCAGTGTCCAGTAGTCGAAGGCTTAATTTTCTTCGTTTCTCCCATCACCACCCCAAAACGGACGTAGACACTGCCAGGCATTTATCCCCCTCTCATCCCTTTTGTCCCAAGAGAGATTTTAATCCCACCAAGAATGAAGAAGGTACATCCGACACCAGAAAACCCAGAGGAGAGTGCCTACATTTTATGAGGGTGTGCTGCTGCACAAAAATAAAAACGACCATTTCAACTTTCCATACAATAAAAAGGACTCCTATCTTCCTTCTCCACCAAAAATTATAATCTCTACAACCCAGCCGAGCAGCTAGCTAGAGCTCCTTTGTCACACATCCATGTAATATTTTCTGCTAAAAGTGTTGTTAGTCGTCGTCTTGTATGGGGAAGAGGTACCCAAAAAAAGTTTACCGTTTACCCGATTTTACCCACAGAGAACCCCCATTGTACACGTCCATATCCCTAATATAAATCCATCCTTTTCTTCAAAAGCGTCATCCTACTACCACCACCATACCACCTCATCATCATCATCATCATCCTCATCCTCATCCTCATGCATCCCACAAAAACGGACTCCTCTCTCGCAGTAACTACGAAAAACATTATAGTCCAGAGTCTCTCTCTCTCTCTCTACACTCGTCCCAACTTCTCCCCTTTTTTCTGCAATTTTCCTGCTACACCTCCTCCCTTCCAATCCACAATTCACACAGCAGCACATTATCATCATTATTTTTCCCCCTTACAAAACACCACCAGAGAACTGCTCAAACACTGAAAACAACCTTCGTGTTGGGGATTTTTCTCTGGGTGCGTGCGTACTACGACGACGACGACGACGACACATATTACGGCATAATCGACTACTACGCTGACCGACACCACCACCACGACATAACAGCAGCAGCAGCAGCCCCACCATACCACCAAAAAGCTACAGACACAGGATCATCATTATCATCATCATCATCGTCGTCCTCGTCGTCGTCTCCTATCATGATCGCTGCCTTCACAGTTTTTCCTTGCTACTACTCCAAAACCAACCCAGTAAAATAAAATGGTAAGAACAACTTGTACTTGAAAAAAAAAAAAACGATGTCGTTTTACGATGCTTTCTGCTGCTGCTGCTGCTGATAATATGATGATGATGATGATGATGAGCATTTTTATCCCACCGACCGCCGAACCACACAGCCTTGTGTACACATCGACAACAACAACGCGACGATAACGAAGGAGAGGATTACCACCAGTAAAAAAAATACACTCTCACACAACAGCTCTCGCTGTAAGAGCGACAGAGAGAGAGAGAGAGAATCCACTTTTGTTCGAGCTTCCCCTCCTTTTTCTGGTGGTGGTGGTAACCCTCCCCATTTTTCCATCATCATCATCATCATCATCATCATCGCCATCCTCGCTTCTCCAATCTTGCAGCCGTCGCGTCGCAGCGAACAACCAAGGTACATTTTTACACACACACAACACGGGTCGGGTACACGGGTACGTACGTGACGTATTGCACAAAAGCGAGAAAGGAAAAAAAATCTCACCGAACAAACGAGCGAGCGAGCGAGAGGAGCGAAGGAAAAATGGCCTTGTTCTAGAGGGCTGTTGTTGTTGTTGTTCGTCGTTCTCCATCCATCTAACTCCACTCGCTCTCTCTCTCTCTCTCCATCGCATCGTCCAAAATTTTTTCCTGCTATCTTCCACGTACATGCCAGTAATCAGGCAAAAAAGCAAGTGTGTGTGTGTGTGTGTGTGTGTGTGTTAGTGTGTGTGTGTGAGCGAAGAAGCGAGAGTGTGACTGCAACAACAGCAGCAGCAGCAGCAGCAGCAGAGAAGAGAGAGAATATTCAAGCCAGAAAAAATATAACACGGAGAGACTACTACTCTGTCGTCTGTGGATATGGTGGTGATGGTGGTCTGGTGGGTTGGTTAGGGACTGCTCGCAGCGCGTCGCCATTTTGCACTTGAAGCTCCTCCAAAACAGAGAAAAAAAAGTTGCCAGTACAAGTAGGGGTATTTTAGTTGTAGGAATATTTAAGAAGGGAATTTAACGGAGAACGGGAGCACTGTGAAAGGGGTGGTATTTCAAAAAGAGGTTAAGGTTTTGGGGGGAAAAGGGGAAAATAGTGGGGTGTGTTTTTTTTGGGAGGGGGATATTTACAGACTGGGAAGTTTTGAGAGGACAGGGGGGTTCTTTGGAGGAGACGAGTGTTTATAGGTAAGGAACATGTAGGTAGGAGGAGTTGGGTGTAAATTGTAAGTTACAGGGAGTGGGTGATAATTTTTTGAAGAGGGGGACGATGATGATGATAACGACGACGAATGTCTTTATTTTCAGGTAGAGAGTTTGTTTTTCTTGTGTTCATTGTGGATTGGTGAGTGGAGGGAAGAAGAAGATTTGGGGAAGGCGGCGCGTTGGCCTCTTGACTCTGGACCAGAGTGGATTGCGTAGGAAAAGATGGCGACGACTCATCAACAGTTTTCCCTTAAGTGGAATAATTATTCGCAGCATATAGTCAATGCGTTGGAGGAGTTGAGAGTGGACGGTGAGCTTACTGACGTGACACTCAGCTGTGACGGCAAGAGAATCAAAGCCCACAAAGTTTTGCTGTCGGCGTGTTCAGTCTTTTTTAAAGATACCTTCAAGGTAAGGATGATCAGCGGTTTAATTGAAAAAGCATAGTTGAAACAGGGTTGAATGAGAGGAGATGATGAAACTATTTGTAAATGTGTTTATTTGCAGGAGAACCCATGTAAGCATCCCGTCGTAATTCTGAAAGGAGTTACCTTTCAGGATCTTCAGTCAGTTGTCCAGTTCATGTATAATGGCCAAGTTAATGTTACTCAGGAGAGACTTCCGTCATTTCTGCAAACTGCAGAAACCCTGCAGATTAAAGGGTTGACTGACAGTAACAATGAAAAAGAAGACGCTCCTTCACCGACGCCTGCACCAGTGAAGGTAAGTATATATAGAGACTTTAGAGTCAGTATATAAAGTCAGTTGTTGCTGACTGCGAGTGTTTAGAAATAGACACTTGATTACCGAAATTGAAAACAACAACTACTAATGTCGTTTTTCTGGTGATTTTGTAGAAGCGTCCTCAAACATTCCCTTCCCAAACATCCAACGTCATAGATTCAGTGCGCCAAGACGCTGAAGCTAGGTATGCAATGATGACTAACTAAAATCTAGTCGCTACGTCGTAGTAGCCCTGTCCATGTTGAATGTTGAATTGAATGATTTATGAAATACGCAATATAATTAATTTTGTTCTTCTACTCCTTTTGTAGACCTCCCACGCCTAAGCGGAAACGTGTAATAGGCAGTACTGGTGGTGGTACCTTCTCCTCTTCTGCTCAAAATTCCGAGTTGCCTGGAACAGCGTCTGTGATATCCGCAAGCGGGACTGTTGTTGTCACTGGCGCCGGTGGTGGTAGTACTAACAGTCATCATTCGAACAATACTTCCTCCGTGCCCCCGCCTCTCATCTCGCGAAACAACTCTGAAAATTCCGTCGACGGTCTTCCATTGGTAAAGTATGAAGAAGAACAAGAGATGGATGAGGAGGAGTACGACCGAGCTGAGGACAATGATAACTCGTATCACGAAAATAACGGAAAGGACGACATCGGTGGAGAATCAAATTCCTTAGGTATGATTTCAAACAATTATTCCTTTCACACTATTTTTTTTTGGTAGAGACTTTTTATTTCTTTTACACTATTCTTTTCTCTTAGCTAATTATTTCAGAACTATTATTATTACCTGCGCAAAAAAAACAATTATAGGTAGGGCTAACAATTTACAGCAGTTATTTTTTTTAGTATTCAGGTATTTTAATAGTATAACGTACACCAGAATTAAAACAGGTATACTATATATCAGGGTGACTTTCAGCTAGGAAACGTATTTTTAAGCTCTCATTTAGTAATATACTATTTTTTTTGGTAGAGACTTTTTATTTCTTTTACACTATTCTTTTCTCTTAGCTAATTATTTCAGAACTATTATTATTACCTGCGCAAAAAAAAACAATTATAGGTAGGGCTAACAATTTACAGCAGTTATTTTTTTTTAAGTATTCAGGTATTTTAGTAGTATAACGTACACCAGAATTAAAACAGGTATACTATATATCAGGGTGACTTTCAGCTAGGAAACGTATTTTTAAGCTCTCATTTAGTAATATACTTGGCAGATCCGGCAATTTTGTGTGTATGTAGACACCACGTTGTGTATATGGGATAGAGATTTAATAAGGCGAAACGAATTTTTGTTGGGAAAGGTGGAAAGGCTATTTTGCATATTTTGTATAGTACTGGTTGTGGGTGCAGCAGTCGTCACGTCAGCATCATCGTCAGACAGATCAACACTGTGGGGCTTAGTTTTAGGGTCTGTAGGAGTTAATTGTGATAAAAGTAATTGTTTCATTCACCTCGTTGTCATTCACCCGTATCCTTTTCGTTTTTTGTCGCTTTGTAAAACACGGTCTCTTTATTTTTTGTTTAGTTCGTCTCACTTTCTCGATTTCATTGTTGTTTTTGTTGTATGTTGTTGTTGTTGTTGTTGTTGTTGTGATGTTCCAAAAAGCTTGGGTTAGTAACTCAAAGTTTCCTCTTTCAATATGCAAGGACCCCTCATCACCTCCAATCGTACTTGCACTTCTTTATCGACTAGTGGAGCTGCAGGAGAGGTCAGACGTCCACGTTACACTATGCAGCCATCTTCTTCTTCTTCTAATGAACTTGTTGCATCGGCAGGAGTTGTGGACGCGACGAATGGTCAGTATTAAATTAGCATTCTTCACTCTTCATCTTTGTCCTATTTTTTCTCTTCCTTTTTTAGCTCAATATATCCTCCATTATATCTTCTTCCAATTTTTTCCATAGAGCTGAACGCGCCAGACATGTTGTAATTTTTTTTTTATAAAATGTCAACTTTCCTTATACGCCTTCTTCCTCTTTCTCTCTCTCTCTCTCTGCCTGTGCTGTTGCATTGTCGTAGTCTTTAGCTGTTCTCTCTCTCTCTGTTTATAGGCATGACATTTTAAATTGGCATCAAACACGCATTTCATATCCACCTCCGCTACTTTCCCCTCTCCTCAATTTCCAGGTTCCATTTTCTGTTTTCAGTTCAAAGCACCTTCCATTACTGTATCAGCAATCAGCATATCTTCCATTTTGACCATATTCTCTCTCTCTCTCTCTCTTTCGCTCTTGAGAAAGCAGATAACATTATCGTCATTTCTGAAAATGTACCATCATCTATATATCATCATCCTCTTCCTCCTCCAAGCCGATTCCGCGTTGTTGCCTGTTGCTGTTTTGGTGTATTTCTGTTGTCCGCCGAGGTGTTTTGACGCCAATTACTCTCGGACTAGTCTTAGCGGCTTGCTGTTGTGTAGCTTTGCTCGAAAAATTCCACTCTATTTAACAGCGGTAAGACACTTAGTGTTCCACTACACGTCAAGAGTCTCCTCCAAAATGATAGCATGTTTGTCTCCACCCAATTTTAGGACCGTTGTGTGTGTAGGTTTGAAGCGTAGGGTATCTATCTCTCTCTCTCTCTCCGCTGCATTACTGCTGCGTTGCGTTGTTGTGTAGTTGTAACGAGATGAATCGATCTCTCTCTCTGTCTCTCTCTCGCTCGCTAGGCCCGTTGTTGATTAGACTTGAGGTTGTTGTAATCCTTGTTGGCTGTTGAAACTCTATTGTTGGTGTTGTTGGTCTGTTGTCTGTTCCTTGTTCTCGACCCGAGACTGATTAGGTCTGTTTTTCTTTGATTTTCTCTTTCTGAATAGGTGAGGCTCAGTGGGGCGTAACTCAGAGAGGTCATCCGATGCTGGTATTTGGAGGGAACACATTTACATTCAATAGAGGCATGGGTCAGTCCCAGTACTGGCGCTGCACAAGGAAGGGTTGTAGATCTTGGGTGATCAGGCGCGGCATGAACCTCTCGTTGACTCGCGGGCACAATCACTGAGAAAAAAAAATCAGAAAAAAAATATTATCAAATCATTCTTCTTCATTGTTTGTCTCTACAATTTTTTATACCTGCTTCTCTTCTACCAAAACAAACAGCAATCATCATCAATCACCACCTACACATCTCCAGAAATTAAAATATAGCATTTTATACTAAAATATATATATCTAGTTATACAAAACTAAGTTTTCTCTTATAATAACCCCTGCCTTGTTTTACACGTTTTACCATAATCGTCATTATATCGAGATATTAAACTATATAACTAACTAGGAACTAGCGTAAAAACAATCAAGTCACTTATAGTAGTAGTTAGGCTAGCTATTGCGATCAGGCTGGTTGAAAAAAAAACCGGAATTGTTCACATTCTCCAAAAAAAATATTCTGTTTTGTACAAAATCTCATTCTATTCCTTCGTATTTTTTTTTCTTGTGTATGTTAACCAGTGAAAGACAAGAACGTAGAAGACTGTGTACTAATATGAGTTAGTGTTTAAAAGGTTATTTTTTTATTGTGTGTATACGTTACTCTCCCGTAAAGTAGGTCAATTTTTTTACTTGAGAGCGGGTGTAGGTTTTTAGGATAATTTACGCAGAAAGAGAGAGAGAGAGAGAGAGCTTGTGTCCGTCTTGGGGCATTTTTTTTCTCTCTCTCTCTCTCTCTCGGTATCGATCGTTTAAACGCGAAAAAAAATTGTGTGAGAAAAGAAAATACGAAATGGCAAGGTATTTTTTGATAACTTTCTTCTCTTCTCTAAAAAAAATGAATAAAACCTGTGTCATCTCATCTCTGTATCTCTCTCTTCTCCCTACCTGTATAATAATTACAAACAGCGGCCATCTGGGCACGGACCACGGGTTTACTGGGGGGTATTCGCGCAGGTGCTTATGATGATCAGGTATTGGATTCTGGCGAGGACATTGACCTAGGTGACACAGCGTCCTCCCCCTCCTCTGCTTCCACCACGGCGGCGTACCATCACGCGCTGCTGTTGGCTGCTGCAGCGAATAACAGTAGCAGTGGGCTGGACTCTGGAGGGGATGAAGACATTAAGGCGGCGCTCATTCTCAACAACTCCCACCAGTTGTCCTCCCCTGGTGGGAGCGGCGGCGGTACTCCTCAACAGGGTTATGTTTGTTCCATTTGTGGTCATGTGAGCAGGTCCGCAGGCGGGAGGTCAAACCATATGCAAACTCATAGGGATCCGAAAATTTGTCCAATTTGCCATCAAACATTCCTCCGACGTGATAATCTTAATCGACATATTAGGGAAAAACATCAGGGGCAGCGGCGACGCCCTTAGAAAGGAAAAAAATATATATATATAAAAAAGCTGATGATAGGCTTAATAAGAAATTTATAGTACAACTTTTTAAATTCAACGGCTGCGCAAAGAATGGAAACAGAGCACAAACCTCTATATATAAAAAGTTAAATTTAAAAAAGTTAATTTTTTTTGTTTTTTTCCTTGTTAGTTGTTGTATTAATCGTACTTTTAATTTAGTTTGTGTTTTTCGGCTTTCCCTTTTGAAAAAGTTTTTTTTTACCTCAAAAATTGACTTAATTTAGAAGAGACGAGGAAAAGTGAATCCTTTTGAGGTATCTTTATTTTTTAGTGTTTCGTCTTAATTTTTTTCCCTTTTGTTTCTTTCTGACTTTTGTTCAACTAGTTTACGTTGTTGTGTTGTGTAGAGTAGTAGAGAGTAGACAGGAGGAATGCCTTGTAAAAAAAACAATTTTTAGTTCAAATTTCGTTAAGTAGCAGCAGCAGCGTCGTCCGCGGTGTAGTTTTTAAGTGAAATACGTATGAAAATCCTTATTTTTTTTTGTTAATTTAATTTTAACATACCGTACATCTATGCACATTCTGTTTTTGTTGTTGTGTTGTTAGTTGAGATTTGTATGTACCTACCTATACTACAGTCTATTATTTTACGAGTCTATGCACACCCACGCATGTGATGATGATGATATAGTAAGAGTTAAAACTGTGGAGGGCGATTGTCGTTACGATCGTCTTCCAAATTTTTTTTTGTTTTGTTTTTGAAGTGTTTTGTTCGTAGTAGTACTCGATAACAAATTTAGTTAGTATTTGTGTGTTTATTTTTAACTACCGTAATACACCTATGCACTTATGCCGTCTTTCGTTCTTGAACTATTTTATTTTGTTAAAATAAAAAAGCCGTGTGCATGCGCTCATCATGTGAAACAAGGGATACACACGTAAACAATTATATTCGGACGTATATACGAATCGCATAACGGACAATCGGGCTTCTGGTATTGATCTGACAGCTTAGGTGGTTGATAGCGCGCGCGGGCGAAAGGCGCAGTTATTTTTTTAAGTAGGGTTTTGGGAACAGTATCATGAGGGTCATCGTGGTGGTGTACTTGTTAGTATCATTTTTCATGTTTGTGACAAAATGGTGATTTTAATGTTGAGGCGTCCTGGCTTTTCCTCCTGAATAGGGCTGGGGATGATACGAATGATTGGACCGGTGGAGGTGATGCTGATAGGCGGGTCTGGTCAAGGTCCGGGCGGGGATAGATATGATGATGTCATTGGGGGTGCTGATGATGTAAATCTGGCTTTTTCTCCTCTTTCCACGGCTACAGCCCCGGCGGTCGCCACCGCAGATCCCCTTCTTGTGTCTCCCGCTTCTTATTTACACTCGACTTCTACTATCAACACCACCACTTCTTTGGCTGCTACTTCGGCCCCGGCGGCGGTGTCAACTGCCCCCACTTCTACCCCTACCACGTCTACTACTACAGTTACTTGGTCTGTGGGACAACAACTTCCTTCTGTCGCCATTGACGAGGGGGGCGCGGGGTCGGAGGAGGTGCTCATGGGAGTGAGTCGCAAAGGCCATCCAAAACTGTTCATAGGGAGTTACTCTTACGTCCAGTTACGGAGTAGGCATGCCGTACCCGCCTCCGAAGCAAATTCGTGGAGATGCTATAAAATGCATTGTCGAGGAAGAGTGGTCAAAGTAAATAGTGGCTCCTTTGTGCTGCGTCATCCTCATACTTGTGATAATAGGGGCGCTAGTGACGGTAGCAGCGTCATTTGAACCTTGAGTCGACGCATCCTCCCTGACTGATGAAACTAACATGCTAACTTAGATTCCAGAGATGATAGAGGGAATGTTTGTACTGGTTAGGCTACTACTACGATGAAGTTATTTATGATGGATATTAAAATATGCCTACTTTTTACGTAATAATATGCATATTTGCTATATAT
>JAHZNE010005041.1:0-30216 GCA_027744055.1 Callyntrura sp. NNG-2020
CCCATTTTAAACCCTTCAGAACCAGCAAGTATTTCTGCAAATGCCGATGTTATATTTCTTAACCCAGAATATTCACCGTCACAACCCTCCGCAGAAGTTGACCCGAACCTTGACGCTGTGGCCGAAACTATAGAGTTGGAAAAATTATTCCCAACCGCGTCTAGTGCCAGATCTGGACGTACTCTTGACTTGATTCGAAATATTGTAAAACCTGCCATTAGTAATGTCAATCATATTTTTCGCTCGCTATCTCCACCTGCAAATTTTGAAGAAAGCCAAGGGAGGTACTTTAACGATTTCCGGTCACAACGTGGACGCCTTCCCGTTGTTCCGGGCCAGTTTCGGGGAAATTACAACTACCAGTACCAACCGTACCAGCCTCGTATACAACAACAGAGAAATCCTGTACAAGAACTGATTGACGCCAAGCACAACGTGGTCCGGAAATTATTGGCCTTAAAACGATATCCAATACAACTTTTCACAGGAGGTCAAGAAGGACGAGACTACAGAAGATATGGAAGCTGTCAATATAGACCATGCAGAAGTGTGGGACATGCTATAGACTCCTTTTTCAAGAATGGATTATTTGGCTAACAAAAGGAAAAGACTGAATACAATGCTGAATTGTCTCAAAATTACAAAATACTTACACAAACAAAGTATATGCCATTATGTACACGCAACTTTTATTTCTTACTAACAATAAAGAAATCAATATACATAATCATAAAAAGACTTTTTACTTTTTTATTTATTCATGAATATGCATTTGTATGCAAAAAATAAGAACTTTCAATTAATTTTCAATAACCACCCCCGCATTTAGGTAAATGTAATCCTCATACAGTGGTATTCGCACTAGTTTTATAGGAGACCCGTATATTAAAACATTGGCGTACATATAGATATGTAGATGATGAAAACAACCCGTAAAATGTCACTTCATGGTTTTTAGATCCATTGTTTTTGCTTGGTAAGTTCAAATAATGTCAAATTGAATTACAGAAAACATCTCAATCTCTCTGTCGTTCACTGTCTGCCGGTTTCTTACACAGATGGGATCCGCTACAAATAAAAATGACACCAAAATGACATAAATGGACACTACAAGTTCCCTTTCTGTTACATACTACATACAGGTATACATGATTTTCAGAGCTTCAATACAAGAGGTAACTTATGAGCATCATTGTGTTGTTTAACGTTTCCTGTTTTGCAAAGTGAATACAGGTGGCGGTGGCACATATTTTGAAAATGAAATTTTCAAAGTTTACTTTTTATGCAAAAATTTATGACTACCACATTCCTTGCAAGAAAATAAATTCGTAGGAACTCTGTGTTATTTATGTCAAGACTGTATATTTATTTCCTCAATGTCTGAGCATGAATCACCTTTTGCGTCTTACTTTGGTTGTAAATGAATTTGTTAATCTTTACCAAGTAAAGTAATGAGATGCATATCAACGTACGATAAATAGTCATACAACTGACCACAAATATATGAGAAAATAGAATAGAAGTAAGCAACAATAACAAACCAACAGTCACTGAATCACTCTCATTATAGAGAACATGTACAAGAAGTATAACAGGAACAATAAAAACATAATTAGGTCCTAATTATGGAAAACACTGACGTATTTACCAATGATAAATGAGCAGTTAGAAACCAAACCTGGGTAAACGTAAATGTAATTTTTTTAAAGATTCAACAAAAGTTATTTAAATTATGGTACACCATAACTAGTGGAAAGGCTGGCTGATGAACGGCCAGGAAACGTTCCACCAGTTACTCCACCGAAGGAACCTTGTCCAATGTTACTGGAAAAAGAACCACCCCCATTTTGGCTGGGAACTCCTCCTGCAGCACCGTTCGAGTCTTTGTACTTGATAAAAAATACTTCTGGGGCTGGTGGTTTTGTGGGGGCGGGCCCACGAATCCGAACGTTATTTCCAGCGGCCGCTGGATTTTTAAGAAGAACGTAGACCAGCGTCTTTTGTTCGGGTTGAGGAGGTAGCTGCACTTCCGTCTGTTGTGCGGATGAGGTACTGGGAGCCTTCACGAAAATTATTTGGTAGTGTTTATCAGGTGTACCTTGGGGGCGAATGATTCTAGCCCCTTGTTTTGCGGAAGGTTCTTGTGGAGCCACAAAAAGGCTAATATGCCGAAATACTTTTGGTCCAGGAATGCGTGCTGCAAGTAACGCGGGATCAACTCCTCCGTCACCGTTATTTGTGAGAGGAAAGGCTGTTTCGAAACCCTTCAAAAATTCCGGCATCCTGATTTCCGTTGAAATTGTTGCTATTAAAATTATTAAAACTGGACGTTGCAGGAGGGTCGTAAGCTTGTGATGACACTGGAGCCTCGGCTAGGGAAGGAGAAACCATTAGTAGTATTACAGACACCGTGACCTGAAATTTCAAATGTAAACGAATGCTTGTAATTATTATGTCTTTAGACACAGGCATGTTAGGAATACAAAAATGGGACTAACCGACAATTGCTCCATGATGAGATATTACTAGAAACTTTTGGCTAGAAACGGGGCACTTTAATGTACATATAACCGATAAAAATGTGATGTTTTTTATCCCCAAATTCAGGAGATTGTCTAAATTATGAAAGCACTGTTATGATTCTATTTCAAAAACCAGCAAAAATGATCACAATCATGAAATTGTTCATGTTGTTTCAAAATGCAAGCTAAAAATATTCCAGGAACAAAGAGCTTTTCTTGCATATGTATATATAGGCACGTATTTTTGTACTTCCCTTCTCGTTTCCTGTGGGTTATGTCGCTGAACAAAGAATGAGAAAAAATTTCGGAAGGAACAAGTTTATAAGCGAGTCAGCCGGTTTTGCAAATTACATTCAGGTGATCCTCTTGAAAAATAAAAAGGGCTACACATTTATTATGGAAAACATCATGGGGCAGGAAAGAATTAGCATCACCTACTACATCAGCAACATACTGACTGACTATACATCCTCCCCCTCCCACCACACCACACGATCATTACATCATCGTCATCATCATCATCGCATCTCCTTCAAACAACAACACATTTGACAATCCTACAAAACTTTAGCATAACAAATAAAAATAAGGAGCAATTAATGTGAACTTAATGTATACACTGCGGTTGATTGTAAGAATCACTTACATACAAAAAAGGATATTACAAGCCTGTTTAAATATACTACTTACTCAGCAGGGTGGCGTGCACTCACACAGTTAACTTTCTCTGCGTCCATTCGCTTTATCAGCGTGCCATAATCATGTGTCAGTATATGTCATCTCATTTTTTACCTCTCACAGTAATATCCGATGATAATATAAGGAAGATGACAAATAAGTCTATGCGCCATCATCGTCGTCGTCGTCTTTTACAGGTCAAATATTTGCAGGTTCTTTCTTGTACTCACTTGTGAGTGAATAGGACGCGCGGAAAATAATGACCACCATCTAAAAATTGATCATGATGACGATGTTCACTGTTACAGCGTTTGTTTTGTTACTTTGTTAGTGTAGACAGGTCACAAAGTAATACCACCAATAACTGTTATTGGTGCAGCAAGCGTTGTTGATTGAAAATACCAATCCTCTATTGCATTAGAAAGAGGAGTGACCGGAAGAGCGGAATAGGCAGGTTCCCTATTTGTATTAAATGAATGTTACATATAATGAGTCGTACAATAAATTTGCAGACACTGATTAATATTATATATTATATGGTTATTGCATCGTATATTATAGCCTATTCAGATTACTATACAGCCATCATGCAGTCTTGTCTGAGGTTGATGGCATATTTGAAAACGATTTTGCAAAGTAATCACACGTAAGAGTAACAAGCCCTGTAATAATAGTAATGCCAAAGCACTTCAAAACTCATCCATATAGTATATTTTGTAGACTTTTTTTGCATGTTGGCGCCTGCACGCCATGTACGGTACCTACAAGTTTCTTCGGCATTTCCCAGGAAAATGTTTTAGCAACGAGTCGATAATATGTTTATACGATTAACATGATTAGTTGAGTCAAAAGTCAGCACGTTGGGTTATGAAACACACCCAAAATTAGGGGATGCATATAGGTAATCTTTTTTATTTCCTTATATGTATCACTTCTTAGTTGCTAATTACCGAACAACGTAATAGCGTATTATTTTTATCGTGAGCATCAAAATATTTACCGTCAAATAGTGTCATAAGAGGAGGGCACTTTAGCTTTCTTCTTAAGGACTTGTTCGCATCCTCTTGATTGGCAACTTATTATTATCAGTGATTCATACGTTCATACGATTTGACGTTGCGGTTACCTTTGTGTTTTTTTTCGTTACATAAAGAGATGCTTGTAAGAGCTTGTTAGGGTTATTCAAGTTTATCATCCACCTGAAACAATAGCAAATAGCACATTATGCGTGCTTGTCGTATGTACGTAATAAATTGTGAGAGGGAAACATTATACACGAACTACACACAAGTGAACAATAGCGGATGACGGTTATGAAGAAGAAAGCAGCAGCAGTAAAGCATTCTCTACGGCAAAAGAGCGAAAAACACTAAAAATTCAATTCATTCACTTTAGCAGTCAATAAACATCTAACCAATCATCCTTGTGTGTGCTTACATCTTGTTAAAGCTCATTACAGGAGGTATTAAACTTTTTATTTCCGCGGAGTCCCAATCACATGGAGTCATGACATGGTGCCAAACTTCCTTCAAGCTTGTTTCTTCCTTTTAAATATAATCTACTTATTCATTATTTGCACGTGCTTATGTACATATTTATGAGAAAATATTTTGAATAAAATGGTTATGAGAACTCTCAAGCATATTAAGCTACAATCCGTGATTGCTGCCGGCGGAGGATGAAGGCATGTATGTACGTGTACAGTGTAATGATGTACACCTTAAGAGAGCGACTTAAATGGCTCGGTATTGTGTTTGAATTTGTCAATCTTGTCATAGAGTTTGTTCGGTTATGCGACGACATACCTTTGTGATTACAGGAACAATTCTATTCATTTACCTAGTAGTGCTATCTCGTTGCTTTTACATTACAAAGCTTTCATTGTGAGTGTACAGCCCTTATAATCGCGCGCTTCCTTTGTCGGATGCATTTGTAAGCAGGGCTGAAAACTTGCTACACGCATAATATTAACAAATAGATGAAACATGAAAAATAATGAACCAATTTTTTTGTTGTCAATGAATAAAAAGAAAAGTTGGTTTTTATGCATTTTATTTCATAGTTTCGCCTGATGATGAAAGTTTGTTACATTTTACCAAACATCGTTTCAAACATGACAAAAAAAAAGTTTGACATAGACATTACGTAGTGTAGTCGAAAAATATTACCTAATTTAATTTTTCAATATATCCCAAGAAATACTTAATTTTATCTAACAATGAATGTACATTGTTTGTCAGCGGGGAATTTCATGAGTAGATTGACGATTTATAGGGTACGTAAGGAGTGGTATTGTTTTTCAAGGAAGCTAAGGTCAAATTCGTCGAAGACAGGAAATTTTCAATCATTGACTGCTGTGTTTAATAATTAAGGGGAGTTTATCTCATCTCGCAGTAGTCGCACGATGGACATTTTTTAAACATTTTTCTTGAAAGAAAAATGCCTCGTTGCCTCAAAAAGAAATGTAGAAAATGTAGAAATGTCATTTATGATGATGATGATGGCATGCCGGAGGAAGTATGTAAGTTTACATATATTGCAAATTGCAATGTACGGATGAGGTAGTCTTCAGTTTCGTTACTATTTAGAAAGGATTAAGAATTGGTTGGGTAACATTATCGGTTTTCTAATCCATTTAAAAAATTGAGATAATTTTTGTAAATTATATGAAACCGTGCATTCTGTCTCGTTTACTTCTCAATGAAACATATGGACCCGAGCATGACCGTTACACAAAAGAATTATGATATTTCCATTTATATTGTGAAGTAAAAGCCAGGTTAGCGGCGCTGGTTTAAAATAGACCTGGTAAGTAGGTATTCGTATACCAAGTTCCCTGATCTGCATCTGGTTGGAGTGACCATGTGTAGCAGGTATATTTGTAATGTTTAAAAAAAGTAAATAAATTTTTATGCTTTTCACGAATGTAGGCAGAAATCGTGACAGAATGAATTCTTCTTTTTGCACACTTTGTGAACTGATTAAACACACGTGGCTGTGATTTCGTCACCATTTTAGTGAAAAGAAAAAAATTAGACTAAATAAAATAAGTGACATTTTGAGTTTGCTTTTTGATTTCAACGTCTTTTTAACAACGTTATCTCGCTACATAACGGAACGCATGATAAAAAAAATAATGAAACTACCTATTGGCTCATTCTTTAGATTTTCGGGACTTGTATTGTTTGACAGATACACGACACAAATGTTATAATTATATTAGCGAGTTGATTTGTATCATTTGATTGAATTTTTGTAATTAGTAAGAATAACAGTAACGCTATTATGAATCATGAATATGCACTATTGTACTTGTTTTTACTTGTTGGTGTCAATGGTAAAAAGTCATTTGTTTGCGGCCCATGCTGGTTAGTTAGACCACAACACGGTGAATTTCTGAATTAGAGCTACCATAGCTCATGAAAAACCAGAAAGATAGCTACTACGCCACTATTTTAAAAGTTAACAAAGCAAAACAAGTAACAACAAATTTTTGATTTTTCAAAGACGCCCCACTTACAACTGCAACCCTTCATATAAGGTGTCAAACGACCAGCGTATATATATATATATATACTCTAGGGGAACGCTAATACTATTGTTTTCACTAACTATATTAGCGAAACAGGAGACACAGCTAGTTACAAAATGGTCGTGCCTTTTTGTTTTGTTAAGAAAATGTATATATTTGTTAAAAAATATGGCAATGGATAACGCTGGCTGACGAATAGTACTTAATTACAAATTGAGTTACAGTTATAATGTATGATTGCTTTGTTCTCTAATATTACAAAAGCAATCGCGTCACTCACGACTAATTGGGCATGTTTAAAGTTCTTCACTACAAGCAAGGGTGCCTATCCCTGTTTACCTAAATTAGATTGGGTCAAACCAATAATGCACTTTCTGAACTTTCGAGCGGAATATTAGAGAGAGAGAGAACAAAACCTGTAACTTTAGAACTTTTAGTTTTTCAGCTTCCGTACACAAAATGAAACGCATGACATTATATAGTTACTTAATTTTCGTATTCTTATTACACAAATTAATGAGGTTGTACATATATTTTAGTATTTTATTTCGGACAATTATAGTTGTTTTATGTATTAGCGTAATAAAAAGTCTGCAAAACTCAAATGTGGCCCACAGGCTATATTTGTTAACATAATGCCTATAATTATAAGGTAATTGACCTTATTGTTAATCAACGCAGACATTAAAATATTAGACATTGCCTGAAAACTCAATGAAATCTTCAACTTACTTCACTTCAAAAAGTATAACCTTCATAACCGAAAGATCTATAATGTCAAATGTTGCTAGATATAGGACGGACGCGCGGACGTGATTACATCAGCATTATAATTATAAACATTGAATAAAAATAAAAGTACTAGTGTCTAAGTGCCGGTGGCCCTTTATTCATATACAGGGTTTTCCATACAACCAGTAAGATAATGAATACAATACAAACCAATAATGCGCCATGCTTGACATTCGGCAATACTCATTGTCAGTATTGCGAAAGAAATAGTTTTAGTGCCTGCCTGACAAAAAAATTGTTACATCACTCAATTCAATAGTAGTCGTCACGTAATTGTTTAACTGTATATGATGTATAGATATTTAGGACTAGGACAGGAAAAAGTGATGATGCCTGATTGATGCTTACCTAAACTTTTTAAATTATAAGCGTGTCATCATCACGAAGAGGGAAGAACAATATGTAAAGATATATCTATATTTTAACTTTTTTTTATATGATGAGGCTATACACATTCAATTTTACGGCATCATCATCACATCATCAGTCATAGATGTTTCGATATTGCGAACAATAAAAATTGACAGTAACAAACTTCTTCGAAGAAAATTTCAGTGCAACATTTGCCTACATTAATCGCTGCCACTTTGGACCGTCGAAATGACGAACGGTAATGGGTCGTCAGTAGATCCATAATGGCCCAAGAAGAATTATTTTAAAATGATCAAAAAAACTGATATGTGTGAAGTAATTATGATCATTATAGGACTCCTCAACTCATTTACTCCTAACCTAACGAAACCATTTACACTATTCCCTGAAATCACATGTATTGTGACAGCACTTTTATTATTCAAGAAAATGATAAAACTCATTTGTTTTAATCACGCCGCCTTCAATAAACTTTCAATGCTGTCCATACAAAAATTAAAATCCTTTTAATTGAAAATAAATTGCAACTTTTTATAATTAATTTAGTTCAGAATCAACTCGACTAGGTAACATCTTTCATCATTAACTGCTCTGATGCGATATCACGAAAATTAATCAACTGCTTAATTTGACTGTTCATAGCCAACAACACTTGCTCAAAATATATCACGCATATATACCTAAAGACAACAACGCGCATCTTCAAAAAAACACGGTGGCACAAACCAATACAATAAAAAAATGTAAATGTACACGCAAACCGTTTGAAAGGAAACTAAAAGATGAGGTATGGAAGTGGCAATGCAACAAAACAGTTTTACACACTTTGCTGTAATATGATATTATGATGATGATGATGATCCGACGAAACTAACACTACCAACCTTTTTGTACCTGATGTCAATGATGATGCTGATGATCCTCCAAGATTCAATGCACACTCTGTAGTCTGCGTCTGTAGTTCTCTTATCGTATCACCTATAGAACAGGTCAGCGAAAATACCTTTTACTCGTAACTAAATTTGTTTAAAGTACCGCGTACGAGTTACGACAAAACTTTTTTTGTCTCATGTCAAGTGAATGCTACTACTCCATAATCAAAATGTTGACTTGCCATGCATCACGACGAAATCACCACACGGCAGGCACGGTTATCATCATCATTTTACCTACATACATTTTAGAATTTTTGAACTGTAGAAAAATAAAAGAACCACCAGCACCACCACCACTAATAAAATAAATAATGATTGCTTCTCAAAGTAGGCACATAATGTTTATTGATCCATGTAAAATGTAGCATAATAGCAGCGTATAGATTACAATATAAACTAGCCCTTTTCCTTTTACCTGGCTGCCTGTCACAACAACAATAATACACAGAGAGCGCTATTTTGCATTGTTGCGTGTAGCATGTTTTAGTACGTGTGTCTTCTCTCAAAGTGTGAAATGTCAAAGGGAAATTATCAATGTAGTGTGTTGTAGTATGCGCGAGTGTGTGTAAAGGAATTGTTATTGTTGCTCTAACTTACAACAACAGTACCGCGAGTTATTGTCTTTTAGTGCTTTTGACAATAGAGACAAGCTATAGTACATTGCTTTTTTTATGAACCGTGACTGGTTGAGTTAATGATACGTGCATACGTAATGACGTACTGCATGCACTATGCACCCTTATAACCTGCGTGTCCCCAGAGGGATCGCTCAAAAAATACCCATATCGGAAGCTGATGATGTTCGTTGGTATATAAACTCCTGAGTGACTTGTGATTGGTACGAAATAAATTTTCCAACTCATACGAGTCGTACGTTAGAGAGCTAGAGAAAAAAGCTGTAAACAATATTTTAGATTTTTTGTTGAGATTTTTGATAAATTTTATAAAATATCAAGGTATAGTGTAATATTTTGAAAAGAAATACAGTTTTTGAAAAATAAGTTCATTTACTGGGGATTTGGAGTTTAGATAAAAGTGTATTGAGTTTATAAATTTTGTGAATTTTACTGTATCGTTCTTATTTTAGATGCGTGCCCTCATTGTTTGCCTTGTTTTGACTGTGGTGATTGTCTCCGCATTGGCCTTACCATTCCCCCAAAATTTTGATGAGGCTGTGAAACAGGCCCAGCAAATGAGCTTGATTCCTAAGGGAGCTGTTGTGGACAGGACCTTTTCTGGAACTCAGGTATTTACATAATGAAACATTGGATGAGGAGAACTGTGGTGATTTAAGTGAATAATATTGCTAATGACTCTTTTGTTTAGGTTGCCTATTTCCAACTCGGACGTAATGACCGCGTTAACGGTGGAGATCTTGCCCAAGCTCTTGACGGAATCCCACCAGAAATCATTGCCAACTTGGAAGCTCAAATTGCCAATGCTCAATAAGTTAAAAGGAAAATCCACCGATTTTTAAATAGTCAGTCATATATTACCACCTGCCGCAAGTTAATATACAGCTACAACAAAGGTCAGGAGCGGAAGAAAATACTATCCACACGTCTTTCATTTGTTTTTGCTTCCAAAAAAATCCCATTTTCAACCAACCAAAACAAACTCCTGCTTTGATTCAGAGAACAAATGGGAAAACAGTCAAGCCTTAATAAATACGTATTAAATATATAGTTTATATAATGAATGCTAAGTCTCAATTAATAAAACGCCAACTTTCGTGAAGAAATTTTTTAGAATCGTACAAGTGAAATGTGGTGCTTCATATACATATCGACAAAAAAGTGCATACTACTATTACCTTACATCCTCCCATTCAACTAAAGTACAATTTTTCATTGAAAGTTTTCTTCTCTTTCGTCAATAAAACATCAAGTATATAAAAACCACTGCCCGATTTCCAATGTCATTTGTAACTTGTGCATAAAAAGATGTCGATTTTTTGCGACACATTGTATTATACTATTATACACACACATGTACTTTTACAAATTTACAGTCATCATCCCTTGCGCATACGGCACATTATATAGCCAGTTGTTTAGATGACGTGTTGAGTTGTGTATGCAAATACTGGTTTGTTGTTTTGTTATACATAAAATCTGTGAAATTCTAATGAATAATAGATGTGAAAAGGGAGCATAATGCACACAATTGAATCAATTTCTACATTTGCTATTATTATGATTTTCTGATTTCAAAAACGATATTATTATTTTATTATTATCCAAGTAACCTGCTGATCTTTAATAAAATTGAAAATGTAGAGATTCAACTTTCCCTTGCGTTGTATGTTTCCAATTCTCTCTTTAAAATTGTCTATTATGATGAGTACGAGAGCCCAGTAGTAGTTGAGCAGATGAGGAAGAAGAATACAGGAAACGTTAAACAATAAAATGTAAGTATTGGTTAATTTGTTGTAGATGTGGTTTCCCCTATAAAATTTGGCTGGGTAATCAATCAATCATAAATTTGAATATAAAGGAACTTACGCCTCTAAGAAGATAATCAGTATGAAGATTCCTTTAGTATTATGTAAAAGTAAGCAGGATTGTCAAGACATGAAACTTTGAAGTTTGTTGTGTAATAATAGAATACACGTATGTATATTGCATTAATATTCATATTGCGCAAGAGGCATTTCAGCTGCTTGCGCGAAGATGATGATGATGACGATGGTACTAGTAGTTTAGTGGGAACGTTAGATGCATCTTCTTCACTTTTTTTATAATAACAATGCAATCAGCGAGTTGATCATGATGTTCGCAAGTATAATGCTGTAGTTTACAGGGAGTATTAAATGCAAACTTTAGCAATCGCAATTATTCATCTGTGCGGCTCTACAATTTTTTTATCAGTGTAATATATTATGCTTGTATAATTCAGAAGCAAAAAACAACAATTTCTTGAGCTGATAATAAACATTACAATGATTTTAGAATTAAAGTTTTTGGTACTTGTTGTAGATCTGCATAGGCATGCAATCGTCGCAGGTAGTTCCGTTTTATATTTTGGGAACCGTGGGGGGTGTTTGTAGAGACAATCCGACAAAACAAAAACATTTTTCATCATTACAGCAGAACCGAGAATAAATCGAGAGAAGATACAGTTATAGTTATGATGATTATCCTCCGAAATCATGTCTATTTACTTGCATTGGCTTCGTTTCTGAATGACAGCTCGGCATAGATTTTATATGAATCTTTTCACCAACATTACATATAATCATAGCGTTACCGAACTTTAGTGTAAGTAATGAGTTCGTCTGTCTACTTCTGCAAGAATTTGTGCTGAGATGATTACCATGTTCATTCATGGCACACAGGTAAGCGTCCTATTCTTTGGCAAAACACCAGCTGTCAATCTACCTCTAGTACTATTATTGCATCGAATATATACCTATAAGAGTTGACTATAAATATGATGTTATGAATTATGGGCACTCAATCCAACAATTGCAAACTGTTGGGATAATAGACCATGTGTAAACCAATCCAAAACTAAAATAAGCATATAAGTACAAAAAAGTTTGCATATTTTTGTGTATTATGAGCGGTTGATGTAAAAGTCCATGCAGAGGACACTGGCAGCGCTTTCCTCGAGATAGTTACATCTCAATCTATAATAACATATAACTATATTCTGCTTTGTCATCTTCATCTTTATTACAAAAATAATTTTACAAATGCTTAGCCATGAATAAAAAAATTACTTTTTAGTGTTACATCATCAAATCATCATCTTCAGTAAGTAAGAGCAACAGGGAGCTCGATTTTTTTTACCTGTGCTGTTGTGTGCATTGGCACAAATAAATAACAAAATGTGCATAATACTTGTAATTTGTGTACCTGTCCAATATAATTCCCTTAACTATACATATATATATGTATTTTACCTGATTGATAAAAAAAACGTTCGGGGAATCAAATCATTTTAACTGCCTCAAAATCATATCTGCATGTTACACCAAAATGCTTACATAAATAACTGTTACACACACACTGCTCCATGCGGTAGTTTTCCAATGCGTACCCATTTACCTACACCGATGATGATGTGGTAACGACCTCACTTGTTTGCAGGCTATTAACAACTTGTCGCAAAATTGTTCAACTTTACGGTAATGTTACTCTGTTACAACATCTCTCTCACTACTGTCCATCTTCAGTCAGATAGTCTTTATATGCGTATTAGTTTCTTGTAAAAAAATGATAAATAAAGTTGCATCATGAGACACCTATTGAACAAATTATGATGTGTCCTGCTTACGTCTTCTTGAGCTTCAGAGACGTAAGAAAAAAACAGGATAAATGCAAATTACAGAAGATTCTTAGAACAACAACAATACTGACAAATACAAATACAAATACAAATTTTGTGAGTGTAATACAAATTTTGTTTGCAAATTATTTAGAAGAACAGTGACAAAAATAATAGTAAGCAGCAGCGCACAGAGTTTTTCTGTGACTGCGATTGTGAATAACAATTTTTTAAACAAAAATCGTCATTATCGCCAAGACACGATACACATATTATTCAACTTCCTTCATCGCTCATCGTCATCATCATCACTCACCAGCATCAGCAGCAGCAGCAGCAGTGCTGCACTTGGTGTTCTTCTATATATACCGCAAAAATGATGATGAGCCAACATGAAAAGAAACCAATATTGAAAATAGGTACATATGCATATACACACATACACTTATAAATTAATAACGCAGTTATACCACTGCTATAATAGCACCCCCTAAAGTAATCATAATAATATAGTACACCAGCTTATGATAATGATGAGCATTTTACTAATTCCCCCTTTTACCCACGTTACCTACCTTGCTGGGTTTCACTTTTACCTTCTGTCGTTCCCCTAACATGGCTTGTTGTACGGTCATCATCACCATCATCATCATTCCCTGATTCATAAGTCTCAAGCACAAAAAATTTAGCGTTGTGCATTTCGTAGGCTGCAGTCGTGGCAAATTAACTCCTTCCGACTTGTTTGGCCTGTTTTCGCTGTTACTTCCTCTGACATCAACCACGATTACCCTTATACAGCAACCTCGTGTGTTCGAATTGCATTTTGTAGATTGCAAATATTAGAACAAATATGGTTAAATTAACTCGTTTCGCAGTATGATACCAACCAGAAAACAAAATAAATGCAGGGTGCACATACATGTGATGTCGATGATAAATACATATTATGCAAATATCGACAACGACGGTGAGACCTATTCCTGTTCACTTCCCTCTGCCTTCGTCCTATTTAATAAGGGCAACAGAAGATGCGTTCATTTGATGACCATTTTTTTTTTCAAATGAAAAATACAACTCATCATCACCACAAACAAGATGCAATGCTGCAAAGGGGGCATAATGAGACGATTTGCGAGTTTCTTTTTTGACTGAACGATTTTTTATTTTCAACCTTCAATATAAACATTTTCTATCAAATAAGTACAAAAATAGTAAGATGAAGGGTAAAAATGTGGCTGGCTATAAGGAAAAAATCACAGTGTGTATAAGATGCAGGATAGTGTCAACTCTGTACTCTAAGCGAAAAGGGAAAAGAAGTCGTTGTTTATAGTTTTATAGAACTTCTCTAGGCTGTACATAAACACCTATATCCACACAGTGGGCAGTAATAATACAGCACGCTCGAGGTAGAATTACACACTACCATAGAATAATTACAGGCGCTTGCGTCTAAGTAGGTATTAAACGATTAGACTGTGATGAATATTTTAAGGATAAAGTGACTAAAGAAATTATTAAAAATGAAAAAGTAAGAAGTAGACAAAAGTTGGGAAAATGAAAGGACATACTTCTCGTGAGAGATACGAAAGATAAAAAAGAGTTGAATTACGAGCGATTTTTGCTGAATTATGAATCGATTATTTTGTACAGCAGAGAATCCGGAAGCACCGTTAGAGAGAAAAAAAGTGGTAAGAGGGTAAGAAGAGAGGACATTTATCATTTAGAAACGCTGTATGTAGACGTTATCCGTTTTTATACGAGGTATCCACGCGAAAAGATTATCAGAAATGATATCTGCTAAGAGTGGTAAATGGTAACTTTGTTTTCTGAGAGAAAAAATGCGCATTTCCGCAATTTTTCATAAATATCATGGCTATCTGTGGATAAAAGATTGAGTGAGAGTATCCTCGTGCACCATGTACGCAATCATAGAGAAAAGATCAGACTTAGTTGAAGGGCATGGTGCTGTTGAGAACTGAAAATGCGTTAAGATATGAGAGTAACCAGAATACTTATTAGTAATACATTATTAATGGCACAAGAGTTGGGAAACTTATGGGGCCCCGTATTGTGGGCGTGGACCACCGCCGCCACCGCCACCTCCACCGAAAGAGGGAGGAGCCCCGTACGAAGGACTGCCTCCGGGGGCGGGGCCTGGTCCTGAGCCCGGGGGTGGTCCCCCTGGGGGTCCGTATTGCCCAGATGATCCGCCTCCTCCTCCGTTCTTGTAACGAATGAAGTAAACCTCAGGTTTGGTCGGTTTGGCTGGAGCAGCTGGTTTAATCTTAATATCTTGTCCTATAATTAGTTAACAGTAACGGTTAACGGCTAGCGGTTAAAAATTTCCTTTTCCACTGATTAAAGGGGGTTTACTAGTAAGTATAAATGATTTACCTGGCTCTGGCTTCTTCAGGAGAACGTATACTAATGTCTTTTGTTCTGGTGCAGGAGGCAATTCAATTTCTTGACCCTCTTGTGGTGCTGGAGTTGGAGCCTTGATGAAAATGATTTGGTAGTGCTTGTCTGGATTTGGTAAAGGTACCTGAGGACGTGGTCGACTTGGCTCAGGTGCCTCTGGTGGGGCGACGTGCACTGTCACGTGCTTTTGAACACCACCTGCGATAAATTGCTGTTTCAGTGTGATTCCGAAATAGGGGAAACATAATTAGAAAGTAAATGAATGTACCTCCACTGCTACCACCTCCTCCATATCCACCGCTCCCTGTTAATACATTAAAACCATTGTATCATATCATGCTTTTAATACTTAGTTGGAGTTGCAAAACAAAACTTGCCTCCACCTCCTCCCGAGAAACCCCCACCACCACCACTGCTTCCACCGCCAAACCCTCCCCCGCCGCCGCCTCCACTGAATCCACCACCTCCACCTCCTAAAACCAATAAAAAAAACAATGTAGCGCTTTCCAGCGGTAAATTTTTCACCAACACCAAGTTAACCTCTTACCTCCAGAATACTTCCAAAACCACCACCGCCACCACCGAAGCCTCCAGCAATTCCTGCCGCGGCGAATCCCAAGCAGGATGCAAGAACCTTGGAAAATTTTTATCACAGTCCAGTTAAAATTTTTCACAGTACATGTTCGCATTAAATTCACAATTTTAAAATTACTCCAAAAATCACATCCAAAGTGAACCTACCAACAATGTTTTCATATTGATGCTTTTATTCACCAAGAGTCCACTTCAGAAACCAAGTTTCTGAATTAAATATTTTCTTCACACGCAAAAAGCTCCCTCCTACTCCCCAGAAGCAATACGAGCACACGTTTTGTCCGCACACAATATTAAGTCACCTGCTACTCCTGGTTTTACATTTGTCTTGACTGATGAGTCTTCGTCAACTGGTAAGGATTCGGACACTTGTGTCGCCTTATAAACCCACTAGACTTTATAAGCCCAGCTGTCACTTTTGATCATCTTTCTTTGCAAATATATTTTTCTCTTCAAATATGTAAACACACACAGCATGGTTTTGTCACGAAACATGGTTAAAACCTTGCTGGCTGCTGTACAACAGCCACGTTAGTTTTTGCTATCATTCATGATTATTATCATTATATTAGTAACCATTATTATCACTATTGCCACTATATTATGGACTACAAGTAGTCCTGCTACCACCATCAGTCCCTTTGCATGTAGTCTCACATCGTCTTGATAATCTTTTACCAAAACAGTTTGTTACATAGTTGAAGCCGAGTTTTAGTTTTGACTAAAATTATATAGACGATGATGGCGATGATGATGATGCGAGTACATAATGCAATTTATGTTTGACATGGTAGTCTCCTCTCCATGTAAAATAAGTTTTCATTCCTTCATTCATTTTGGTAGACATAAATTCAGCATCAAAAGTCTTTATTCTTTATCGTTATTATTATTATTATTATTGCTACCACTGCTAAACTTGTGTTATAACAGCATATTAAAAGGAAGAGCAGTAAAATATGGTAACGCAGAAACGTTCTATTTTCTCACCTGGTATGTGTGGCTATGATGATGGTTGCAACTACCATCATCATCATGGAATAAAGGCAGGAATAATAATGCATAATAGCTTTATTTGAACATGTGTGTGTGCATGGGAGACGTGTTTTGAAAAGCAAAAGTCCCTTCTTCTTGGTAAGCATCACAATAAACACACGGACACGAGACGCTGCCGTTAAATGAATGAAGGCAACGAGGACAGGAGAGATAGAAAGACCTATTTTGTTTTGTAGGTGCTTGAGCTCTTCTTGGTCGCTGCTGCTGTTGTCTTCTTCGCCATAATTTTCATCTGCGTCGTCGTCATAAAATCATCATCACAATCACGCATCACGTTTGTCATTTTATTGTGTTACGTACGAAGGAGCTTTGTCTGTCCCGTACACTTAAAACCTCTCTTTGACTATTGAAGACGTAGCTGTCTTATTGGTGTTTTGAAACTTTGTCAACTTTTCAAAAACAGTTTAGTTGAAGCTGTATCGTATGCCATATTTAAATTGGAGAGTGAAAGTGCCAACTTCAAACGCTTTAGTAGTTTATAAAATTATAAAAGCTAGGTTAAATCTGAAGACGTGTCAAATTAAGATTTTTACATGTTTTGTTCAAATTTTTGCAGGGGCTTGAGAAATAAATGTAAAATATTTTACATAAGTTTCTTCAAATTACATTTATGCCGGCATCTGTGGTATGGTAGGGTAGGTAGTATAGGTACTTTAACCCGCCGCAAAAAAGCAACGGATAACTTGTCAGTTGTCAGCTATTTTATGTTGTAGGTATATATCTTCTTCCAAGTACACAAATGACAATTTTTTTTACCAACTATCGACATCAAAGTCGTCGAGTTCTATTAATTTCATTATAGGTTATATCTGTGCATTGCCCGCATTACACTGCAGTTTCATAATTGCTAATGTAATTATACGGAAGCCGTTGACTTTTGAATTTCATACAAAAAATGTAAGCCAGTTCCTTTAGAAATGTCCATGAATTAAAACGGCCACGGTGTCTGCATTCTGCATATATCCATTGCAATAGTAACATGTGTTGAGTGTTAATATCATTTCGCCTCATGTAGATCATGCCGTTACTGATCAAAGAAACCAACAAAATGTCTTGAAAACCCAAACCACCCTACATTCATGTCACATGCAATTACATCTAGGATTCTCAAGTTGTTGTATTGTTGTGGTGTCACGTTAATATTAGCATAAAATGGGCGTATCATGTGATGGGCAAAGACGTTCACAGATAAACCACCACGGATTTTAAAGGCACTGTGTTTAACCGAACCATTAACACGTTTAAAATTGATAATAGAACGATTTTGTTGTGCGATAATGTCCATTCATATTCATCATCATCAACGCGTGTGTAAAGATACCATCTGCAATGCGCACACTACGACGAACAGTGCTATATTTGAGCAGGCAAATACTAGCTTTTTATTTAAGGTTTCACGTTGTTGCATGTGCTTTGTTAATTTAAATTGGACTTGGTTTTTCTCTCTGTTCGAGCATGATCATAAAGCATGAATTACGTAGGTAGCAGCAGTTTTTTTTTCTTCTGAAAGTGAAACAAAGTCTCCGACATATTCCTCCTGACTCAAAAGTAGTACGACACGGAGCTTCCTACAGTCTCCTTTATTTTTATCACATTTAAATCCTTTACAACTTTGAAGTACCTGTTGTGGTTTGAAAGTAACTGTCAAGTCAACTTCTCGCCACAAATAACGAAAACTGTCAATTTATACCTAAATGAACGTAAAAGACGAACGCAGGCTTTGTAACTGCTCCATTTTACAAAAGGGAAAAATTGAAGAGAGGAATAAATAATATAAAAAAATTAAGAGAAGGAAGTATGTATGCCAATCCATTTATTGTACATCTTCATTTTCTTTTCACGTGAAATCATACTACTAACAGCTTATCTAAACATGTGAAAGGCTTGCGCAATCAAAATTGAAATAATTAAATGTGGAGATTTGACACTTTCCAAGCATGATATACATATATACACACACAATGAATGCAAGAAAAAAACATTATGTAATGCACATTAATGAAGTCAACATGTCCCAAATGTGGCTACCACTACTACCTTTTAAATGGAAACAATGAACGATTTCTTTGTCATTTGAATTGTTCAGTTTTCATATGAAAAGTCTAAACATTATGTAAACTAAAAATATTGCGTAAATCTGCAAAATCTCATCTCTGGTCTGTTTTTTTGTTAAGGGAATTTCCCCGGAAAATGGGCAAACATGAATCCATCCATAATAAGTAGGAAGTTGGTTAGCTGCACCTCTCTCTCTCTCTACTGCTGAAACGTGAGACAAAATGGATCCTGTCTCAAATTGAAAATGCATTTTTCATAGTTTCATTGCAAAAGTACCTGCTACTCTCTGGGGTTAGGTACCTGGAGTACAATAGATAGAGGAACGTTTGTCATTTCTTTAATTTTTTTATAGCATAATCACTTTCCATCTCATTATTTTCTTTACCCTTAGCGTGATCGTAATATTCAAAATTGTTTAAATAAGAAAAACAACCTTTTCTAAATTTGTGCTCCATAAAATACCAGCGGCGGCATAAACCATAAGTAATTAACGACGTATTCAATTTATCTACCTTTCACAAGTACATCGTCACAAATGAAAAGAAAAATGTCTCCGGCATTATGCATTTTCTTGTGAGTTAATGCATGTTTAGTTTAGCTGGTAGTAGTGGTAATGGTGGTGGTGATGGTATGCTGTACAGTGTGGTGGTATTAAGAATAATTACTCTTCTGTGACATGCAACGTTTTTTTACNCTCCGGCATTATGCATTTTCTTGTGAGTTAATGCATGTTTAGTTTAGCTGGTAGTAGTGGTAATGGTGGTGGTGATGGTATGCTGTACAGTGTGGTGGTATTAAGAATAATTACTCTTCTGTGACATGCAACGTTTTTTTACTCTCACGTTATTGTTGTTACAAACTATACAAACACACGGCTTGGATTATCAATGTGTGTAAGTTACCTTTCCCAAAAAAACAGCGTTGGCGTTGCAAGAGTTTTGTGCGTGACAGGTGCAATTTATTTATAGTAATAATGATAATTAACGATGTTATTTGACATTTGCTAACAACGATTACCGAATTATCATTTTTAAAGCGAAAAACGTAAAATAAAGGAGGTTACAAAAACTACGCTAAAAAGCATCTTTGTAGAGTATCGGGAATAAAAAACATTCGTTGCAATTGCCTTACTGCTGCTACTGCTACCTATGAAATTCTTCATCATAACAAAGTATTCACGTATATTGGTTTTTATCCATATATATGTGTAGGTGTAGGTATATGTGCATTTAAAAATACGAACAATTTATTCGAATATGTAGGTAGAAGTACCTGGCCATTTCATTGTATATTATGTAATAAAAAAAATCATAATCATCATTTAGAGCTATATGGTGGTTTGTTAAGCATGAGTAATTCCCTCCCTCCCATTGTCAAGTTTCAGGTATCACGTAAAGATAGATATATACATATATATTACCCATGTCCTACTACTACTGTTTAGTTGCAACTAGTAAACTACTACATTAACCGAGACATTTGCACAAACCCAAAAAGAAACATCATCGCAACAACATAACGTCTAGGGGTTGTTGATTCCTCCCACTGTATCTCTCCAATCTGTTGAAAGTGTCACACAATATTTTTGAGTAATGTCCTATACATCATCTCTTCGTTGTCAAATGTATCATTATATGACGATTATTGCATAATAATAGATGCTGCTGGGAAGAAGTGACACTGTTTGTTATTATTATTATTATAGTCATTTTTTGTGAGTTTTCAGGTGCAGTCGAATTTTCTCAGAATTAGCTTGAAGATGATGCTGGGGGAGTATTAAAGCGAGCACTTTGTCTCTCTCTCTTTCTCTCACTGGCAAACAACTCACGTTTATTGGAATTAGTGATATATTACAGGCTGGCAAAAAGATACATCCATATACACATAATACATAATAATGCTAATGGGTTAGTGGAATGGGTATTATTTTTTCTGTTTTTAAAAGCCAAAAGCATTGCTAAAATTCTAAAGCCTTTAATGATAATACAATGAGAGTGTATACCTGGCGGTAGTAGGTATATGCGTCGGACACGGGTTTAATAATCCAGTATTAGCCTGCCTTGCCACATTGTGCTGTTGCGAATTCATAGGGTAATACAATTCGTTACACTAGACAAGACAATAATAACAAAACCATGATATGATAATCATTAAGTCTTCTTGAAAAATGAACTAATGACAAAGAAGACTTACGTAACATTGGAAAACGTTGCTAAACCTCCACAGCTGGGTTTTTGGTTAAAGGTTCATAAAATGCGGTACATGTATGTCTGCAATGCAATGTTTGCCAGTAAGAATAAGACAAGGAGTAACCACATACCTAGGACTATGGGGTACGAAACAAGCAAATTAAGTGCAGCTACTGGTGTCCACTTTAATGAGCTCTAAACAAAACCTAGTAAAGCTTCAAAGATTTTAAATAGCGCCGCAAGTCGTATTATAGTAAAAATTTAAGTTTAAGGCTTTTATTTTTTAAACGGTCAATGAAAAAGGAGAGTATTGCAAAATGTAGAGTTGGAGTTGTATGGCACCCTCCGTACTACTGCAAACTTCAATGCTCATTCATACAGTAGTTGCGTACCCGGTTGCTTTCACGTTTATCAGAAGACAAAGTTGGATATGTCGGTTCTGTATTTCTTTTTAAATCGTAAATTCATACAATATGGGATATATAGTAACAAGATTATAAAGCATGCTCATCAATTATAAGAGCTGTAGCATAATAGATATACATAGTGTCAACTTTAACAAGCTTGTAAGTGAATGATTGGAGGCCAAAAGAGGATTTTATTATTATTATTATTATTATTATATTATGTAATCTGGTTAGTCAACTTAATTCTTATTGTGTCGATTATCTTATATATTTTTGTTATTTTCAGAAGCTTAAGATGATTATCACCTTTCAAGCATGCTTAAAATATTTTTTTAGCTCCAAGTAGGGTAAAGTATTATTTTAGAATGTCACGGACAAAGTTATTACTTTATTGTAGGCCTGTCTATAAGATGGAAATTGCGCAATCAAAGTTTCTAAATGTTTCTTGTACACAATGTCTAACATTTGTTTTGCTGTTTGTCCGTTGCTCCGTTTCTGGTGTAGAATGAAATGTGCGTCAAAATTCTTCAAACTGAAGATGGTTTACTTGAGAATGTAATACATTCTCAAGTAATAATGTAAAATGTCTCATACTAACGTAAGAGCTCTAGCCAACCAGTCGTACTATATCAATCTAACTTTATTTGCTACTTTGATATTCCAATTTTTAATATTTTTACGAATGATGTTTACTTGCTGGGGACAAGCATGCTTGAAAGTTAAAAAGTAAGCATTAATAAGCCCTTTTCCCACTCGCTCTCCTTACTATTCTCAACGAAGAAAGAAGCCTGCTGCAAAAGAAATATTGCGTTATGCCTTTTAGACATTTTTTTATGATCAGTATTTACCTTATCTTTATAGTATAATACAGGCCATGTGGCTTGTGTGTGATTAACCTAGTTTTATCAATAGATGAATAGCAAAATTAATCAATTATAGGCAATCCGTCCATGAAGATGTCATAATTCACACATCGGCAACGGAGTGAATGGAGTACTTATTTATTTTTCATCTTGAGAATCATATCTCAAGCTTTTTGAAGCTCTACAGGGTCTCTTTAAGTATCTCCGTGTACCTGATTTCATGTCAGATACTTATGATGGTAAACGAAATCCCCAAGTCGTTTTACTTTCATAGTTTTTTACTTGGTCTTGAAAAGGTACTTAAAATGAGTTTTTGTGAATATTATTAATTATTATAAGATTCATTTACTCTTTAGACAATAGCAAGCTAATTTACTATGGGCTTAATCAGTGTTAATTTGTTGTCTGTTGGGAAATATAAAAAGCAGGAGATAAGGTACAAATTTTGAAATTTTATTTAGACAAATGATGTGTGTAAAGCAATTAAATTGAGAAATATACTGACTGATACGTGACGCGCAGATACTGATAGAGTCAAATATTTTGAGTTTTAATGCAGAATATATTTGGGCATGTGTGAATTTTCATCTGTAAATGGCTGCTACGTTCAGATGCAAGTTTCATTGTTTCTTATTATAATTGTCTTTACATGGTGCCATAAACGTCAGACAAATTGTTGTGTAGTTAATTATCAGCATTTATATCTTACTTAATCCAACCGATTTGTGAAAGTATAATAATTGTAAAAGGTGAGAAGCACAAAGCATTTTTTGTTATAAAAATTTTAGGACCACCAAATCATTATATGTGTATTATATATCTATTCGTTATGTACCCTGCAACTGCAACAACGTTAATATTAACAATTACTAAATTATAAAGGTCACCCAACTTTCCACAACTGTATTTACAGACACTCCCTTTGCAAACTGTAATTCTGTGGTATCAGAAGAGTGTAGAAAAGAAAGAAACTTCTAAAATTGATTGTGACATTCATCTAGGGTTTTTGAGGTTCTGTTTTCATTTCATGTACATCAGAATTTGGTCTTGTAAAGCAATAAATTTGATCGTTTCTCCGTTTCACAAGAAACTGTCACATAACACAATAAGTACACCATAACCAAAGACTAAACTTCACATAATTTTATGTTTGGGCTTAATTTATGACTTTTTCATGACATTTGTGCTTTCCTTTGTAAATTCAATCGGATATCCGCATTGTTCACACACACCTTGAAGTAATAATACATGTCGTTATGATTATGTTGTGATTAGTATAACCTACTACTGCCATAACACTGGAAAGTGAAGCTCTAATTTCCCCAGGCCCGCTAACCAAGGATTTTTTATGAAGATCATGTAAAAGCGTGATCACGCATTTCTTTAGGTAAAAGTCAGAAATAAAGCGTGCATTCGTATTCCAACATGCCATTAAATATAACCACTATATATCGGTGTTTTTACACACTTTGCAACGCAATTATAATTTCTGAAAACTGCTACGCCCACATGTGACAGAAATGCAAAATGATATGATGGTGAACTTTGGAATATGTATTGTACCATATATCATTTGTGTTGTGTTAGTGTTATATTTTCTGCTGACAAAATAAACAAGATAAATGTACCCTTATTAAATGTGAAATGCTAACATTATAATACAGTTGCAACGCATGCATTTTGATTTGGTTACACCTCTTTTCGTCTAATGCATTATGCTTCTTTTCATCATTGTCACATCTTTATTTTCAGCTCCTTTTATTTATAAGATTTTAATGTTTTCAAATAAACCCAATCACATTATAAGGGTCTGTCGCAACTCCCATCATGATGTAGAAAATATACAGCTGCCAACCGCTTTGAGAGGTATGCAGCTGTCTTAAACTGACACTAGTATTTTCAGTTCTTAGGTTTTGTCAATGAAAAATAAAACAGTATATAAGGAGATGCGTATAGTAAGCCACGTATTTTGATAAATTGTCATTTACTACTTTTGCTTGCGCGTGGTGACATGTCAGAGTAAGCAGAGTGTGCAAAGAAAAATTCTAGCTGTTGTGATATTTATCAGCTTGGAATAAGCTTATAAAGACATTCCTGAACAGCCAGAGATTCAATGCAATGTTAAGTTTTCACAGAAAACCATTCTCTTCACCACGACTATAATTGACGAAAAGATGTGTGAATGAGAAGTTTGGTTGAAAGCTCTAATTGAATCAAGCTGACTCAATGAAAGTAAAGAATGGACAACACGTGGTGAAATTTTTAAGTCGATGAGCGGTCGTGATATGATGATGACATATTAATTACATATTTTGAGGCAAGGGGCATAAAATTTGTACTCGTATATACTACATGCATTTTTATTAACATATTATTCATATCTGTTGATCTTTTACAGTTTGAAATCAATCGAAATCAAATTTTCCATACAGCCTTCATTACTTACCACCATTTATAGGCTATATGAGCAATTCAACTTTTTTAAACTCGGTACTATTAAATAAGTAATCACAAATTTGCTGTTCGCTTCTATTATTATCGTGTAGTCAAAATATTTTCTGCTCTTTGTCTATATATGTCTCTCAAACAAAAATACACTTTCACACTTGCATTAGTCTTTGAAGATGTTGTACCGTTATAATGTTTTAACTGGCTTTTAAATTTTTTTAAAAGTTTGAACACGTACAGTTTTACATTGACGCTTATAAATATATTATTATGCATACGTATGCCTATTTATGTACAGATTATGCCATAATTACAATTTCAATTTATAATGATGCTTAATCGTGTTCTTGGACGAGTAGATAATAGGTATATAATCTACAAATAGCATATCCATATATGCTTTTAGTCGTGTTACCTGTTATATTCATGACACACTTTTGAAGTGGGGAGAGATGACAATTTTTACTCGGTTGGATATGTTCTGGGGAAGAAACGTTCCTTTTCTGACGCTTTATGTAAATGTTATCATTTGTACAAAAGGAATTAGACAAAAACACTTCAGAAAGGGAAACATGTGGCAGATTATAATTACTTCCTCCTTCAACATAATGACTGACTCTAAATTAGTTTTTTCAGCTAATCGCCGTTTTTGTGTGATCATTAAATTATGCAAGAGGAATAATATCTATCATGTATGTATAATTAGATGTTGGATACCTATATAATCTAATTAAGATTGGTGTTGTGTGACTGTGCGACACTTTCTACATAATGTATACATTATGAATTTGACACATGTTCTCATTTTTCTCTTTTGTTTCGAATTAGATTCGTCGTCAATAGTCGTCACGTTTGCTGGAGCAATCAGTCTCAGCACAGCTTCCCGAAACAATCCCATCCACAAACAAGATGCATATATCTTCACAGAATCGTGTCTGGCTTCAACATCATAAGTGGCGCATTTAAACGTTGGAAGTCTTCAACACTTTCAATTTATATAGTACCGTTTTTCTGTCATAGTCAAGCTTACAATTAGAACTTTAATCTTGGCATATAAAAATTTGACTTTTTAGGATTTTATAGTGCTGAAGAGGATAGAAACTACTCTCAAGCAAGGTTTACGCATAATTACAAACTGGTGAATTGATGATTATGCGCATAGTAAAAATTTATCTCACATTTTGTAAAATTGTCTCTGTCAAGCTTGACACATTTGTCAGCATGACGCTTCAACGGCAGTAGTACGCTCCTGCCTTATGAAGCGTTCATTCATTGCATATTATTATTATTATTGCACTCTTAAGCCTTGTTTTACTCTTTGCACGGCTGTGAAGAGACATTATTTGAAAACGTTGCGACAGATTAATTTCAATCTTTTATTTATTTATCATACATTCATACACACACCGTTTTCGAGTGTCATTATCTATGGGAAGTGAATAAAGCTCGTGAAGTATCAGAATGACTCCGCGTCATACGTTCAAAGAGAGTAAAATTATACATCACTTCTTATAATGGCTTAAATTGTGAAAACCCTGTGGCTAAAACTAGTCTGACAAACTGAACAATATCATATGTTTTAGAAATTAGAACATTAATAATAATACACGAATACGGGAGAGTGGTGGTATGCAGCTTTTATGATAATAAGTTGCATATTTCCACTCAAGTTGGCAACAACATACCTTTTTACACTACTACTAAAAGCTTTGTGCATCAATAATCACTACTACGACAGCGACAGTATAGTACAACAGTACAGTATATGTACTTTTATATTTTATATTATTGCCAATTCAAATTTTCGAATATTTGACCAATTACGAGACGCGTGTATTATGCACTTTAAGAAACCCCTAATGGGGAAGGAAATGACACCGTGATCGCATTGTGTGCCTTGGTGTCGTTTGCCTGCAGTTTATCCAATTGTATGTGTACGAATTCTAAAGCCAAAACAAAGTTTAAAAAAAACGAAGACAGGATTCATGCATGTCAAAATAACTCATCGTGAGTTCTTCTACCGGTGAAGTGTGCAATTTATTATTCAAAGTTGTCGTATGTATACGTATATATACACACACACTGTGAACACACTGACATATATTTTCGGTTAAGACACAATAATGCGTATTTACGCTTACTTTTTGTGTTAAGTCTATTTTATGTGCGAGCAAGCACACTGAAACAAATTAAGCCTTTACAGGGAGCATCATAGGCACACATCCAAAATGCGTAAAGTATGAAAGTATTTAAATGAAAGGAAAAGTTTCTCTCCAATTCTGAATCAGAGTTTAGTTGTGAAAGAGGAAGGTTCTTTTCGTAAGTGTCATTTTGCTAGAAAGGTTCGTGAGTTGAGATTGCAAATTCATCCTTGAACAATTTTTTCCTCCTTTCGGAAACTTCATTACAAAATGGTAAAGGTAAGAACAGTTCCTGTTGACAAAAGTGATTCTGTTAGGTAATTTCAAACAAATGCAATAAATGTGCATTCTTTTTTCTGTGTTTAGATGCACATGAGGATGGCATGCTTTCTGGTGGCAGCTCTGGTGCTGGTCGCTACTGTTCAGGCATTTCCATTCCCGCAAAATTTTGATGATGCTGTGAAACAAGCGCAGCAAATGAGTCTGATTCCAGTGGGGGCTGTTGTCGATAGGAACGTCATCGGGAATTCAGGTAAACAGAAAGATAATACCAAAAGATGTTCTGTGTAAGTAACCCATATTGAAATTCTAAAGTTATCACAATAACGTTTTCCTGACAGGTGGCGTACTTTAAACTTGGAGAGAATGACCGAGTTAACACCGACGACCTGCGGGCTGCTTTGGAAGGCATTCCGGCTGAAGTGGTCGCCAGTTTGGAATCTCAGGTTGCTAATGTTGGCCAGTAATAATAAGTCGAGCAAATGAATTCCATTCTACGAACCACAAATGACAAAATAAAGCAGTATTTTTCGCATCTCACACACATCGCACGACTAATTCAGGCTCCCGTTTTATCAGCATCACGTTACGTGTTACGCAAACACCCACTTTCGCGTTTAAAAATAGGTTCGTATTAAACGGCCATTTATTTTTGTACTACTGTTTACCTTAGTAGCCCACATATTTGTTCACTATTTTGACTCGCTGCAACAAAACAAATCAAACAAAAAATGCACATTCTTGTAAAGCTTTATTTATTTTTGTTATCCAGCAAACTTTTTGCAGAATAAAAATTAAAACGTAACCGCATATAATCTCGTCAGTGAAATCGGCAAACAACGCATAATGTTTTAAATGCATACATACTGTCATCATTATGTTGTAATAGCTTATGTAGACCCTCATTACCGTCTGTCTCCATATATTTTCTACTATAACTGTATGGTGGTATTTTAGAGGCATGGATTATGAAAGTTTTAAGTTTTAACTAGCTACTGCATACTGTTATTACAGGAAGTATTTCTGTACTAGAAGACGAGCGTGAGCATCATCAGTGAATGACAAAGCGTAGAATAAATTTGCATTCTTATGGTCATCAACTATATAACATATATGACAATAGTCCGTCGTGGTACTCAAAATTTTCATCAGGAAGTTTTAAAGTGTTAGTTAGGTGTAGTGTTAAAAACAGTTTTAATGTTTCGGCAAACAAAGCAAAGCCTATCGCATGGCATTCGTAACAAGAATATATTTGACCATTAAATTAAACAACGATGAAAGTGTGAAAAATTTAATTCAACATTCAAATTTACGCACACATTATCTCCCCGGTTCCTTGGTCAAGAAGAGGATATGTATCGTCCATACAAAATGCATGTTACTTCATTTGCCCCAAATGCTGTCATTTAGGTAGGTGTGTGTCTTACTGTCATCATTGCAGCAAGTAAAAAGTAACTTGGTATTGATTTACAAACATGCCGTGGTGAGCATTAATTATTATGAAATTTACAGAACTGTTTGCCTGGTTTACCATATTCTCATCTGCCTTTTATCCCTCCAAGTATCAATCAGCCGAAGTGAGAATTCAATAACTAATCACCGAACCAACGTTAAATTATTAAGCAAGAATATTAAGTGGTACTTTTAGTTAAAGTAGCACACATGAGTTTGAGGTGGACTAGAGCAAGAAATTGAAATTTATACGTGTAGGGTAAAACATGGAACAGGGTAAGTGCATGTAATGTTGTTACTCCACCCTCTGTGTATATGCAGCGCTAAAGAGATAAACTTGTTACGTATTGTTCATCCAGAGAGCAACGAGATATTACATTAATAATTTGAATTAGAAACATGATTCGTGGCAGTTATAATAGTATTAGTATTGGTAGTACCAGGTAAGTTGCTGCTTATTGATGACCATTTATGTGACCTTCAGTGAGTTGGAGTTGTTTTGTATTTATTGTTAGGAAGTACAGTACTGCGGTACCTTATGGCTTTGGTATTTCAGTCTGTCCGGCCTTACACGCTTCTCCTCGAAAACCAAACGGGTTAAAAAACGGTTTTCGGTTATCGATACCTTTGAACCTCTTGTTTTGTGCATTCAGCTTTTTCTTTTGACCGCAGGTTCCACCCAGGGACTTAGACCCCAAGGGTAATAGCATAATTTAAAAAATGACGCAAGGGTATTGATACCTATGACCTCCAGAGGCACTTTAAAACTTGTTTCCTTTGCAGCTCCGACATGTTTCATCCGATTGAGATGTGAGTTTTTGCAAGCGACTTGATTTCTTCAGTCCTATAAAAATATGTTAACAAATCACGCCGGTAGTACCCCTATGCAACATAAATATGCAGTAGCTTTGATGTATTTGTATGGCACCTGTGTTATGTGTAAATATTCCTGTACTTCAGTATTTGTGCTTCATGCTTTAGTACTTCTATTCAAGTACGTCAGAAAACGTGTACATATTTGCACTTTTGCACTGCCTAATTCTCTTTAAAAGAGTCTGGAATGACTAGAGTAAATTATATGTGATTTATACCGCGTTGTTTAAAACAATAACACTGTTACATATTCATTATGTTTGGAAGCAACGAGAAAGGAGAAATGTTTTACTAATTTACGGCTGAATTGTAGAGTGATCGCTCGTCAAACGTCTGCTCTA
>JAHZNE010005042.1:0-14809 GCA_027744055.1 Callyntrura sp. NNG-2020
TCGTAAAAGTAAATAGGGGCTACGTTATTGCCTAATTATTGCAAAATACGGTACTGCTTATAGTACACTCAGACAGGGTACTAGCTATTAATTACTGTAATAACATTTGGGAAATGTCATCCTAGGAAAGATTTTGATGCTATACTTGGACGACATTAAATTAATATATTATATGAATTAGTGTACAGTCTCAGCAGGTCGGTTAGGGCTGTTTGCTAGTTTTGATGGCGTTAATAAGTGTTGTGTTGGAGTTTGAAATATGGCATTAAGAAGGCGTTTTATTCCCCATAATATCACTGCTCAAAGTCTTTGTTTTATTTATTTATTTCCATTTTTCCGCGAGCTTTTACAATTTTTTTACAATTGTTTGTGACTGTAACATTTCATATTATCCAGAAGTGTTTAAACTTACTACACTTGCAATTATTTACAATAGCTAGAAATTTGTGGCGACGTAATATTTGTGTGAATTACAGTAAAACCTTTTTTAAACCACTAACTTCGTGCGGGGTACTATGAGAAAACTCTTTTAGAGTTTTGGAAGAGTGTGTAGTGCCGTTTTTGTGGGGCTGTTCATTATCTTATAGAATCTCTTTTGTATACTAATAATTCAAGGTTTCATATATGGAGACGATATGATACCCTTCGTCCATAAAACTAAGGAAAATCTCTAGAAACTAGAAGCTGAGCCTTTTTTCCACGTCGTCATGGCAAAGCTTAAAGTGGCAGGGAATGTCTAAATAGAAACAGAAAAGGGGAAGTAGTTTCCAACAGAAACAAAATTATTATAGTTTAGAGAGTAAAAATTTCTCACGTTCATCCCGTCCTCTTTTAAGATTGTTGTACATCCTGTATAAAGCGGCTAAATCGTTTCCAGACTTGGGAACAAATCGCAGTCTTTTTAGGGAGGGGTTCACCGATGAGGGGAGTAATTGCAAGCGATAGGATTCATTGGACCGTTTAAGACCTCTGCCTCCGATGACCATGGCGGTGCCCAAGTGGGTATTGAGAGAACTCGGCTCGTCTCCCTCATCTTCAGGAACGTCGCCTGCGGAAGAGGTAGGGTAGTCAGTTTGAGGGAAGGTAAGACCTTATCAAACAGCCAAACAATACAATTTTGAGGAGAAAATGTTTTAAAAACGATTTTGGGACAAATTCTTGAATATGACATACCTTGACTAGTACTCCGTCCAGTGTCCATGATAAGCATGGCTTGTACACCAACTTGAAACAGGAGAAGTAAAGCTGCCAAAAGCAGCGACAGTCGAGATTTCTGGCGCATTTTTGAAATTTCAGGGAACTGGTGTAAAATTTTCACTGGAAACAGAAATTGTAGTTTGCGGCTACAGAGAGCTGTACCGAGACAATTTACAACTGTGCTTTAGCCACTTCTTTCTCTATACCAGCCTCCTTTGTAAACGACTGGAGTCTTAATGGTGACTTTAACTGTCGCCGCGAAATGTTTTATTTATACGGAATGACTAATGAAGGGTAGCGTCACCAAAACATACCATTTTACCTGTCCAATCCATTCAACACGTGTAATATACGTAAGAAGTGCGATTTCATTAATAAGTTGACACAAATCTGTCTTGCTTACACGTTGTCCATCTGTCTTCCCACAAATATTTACCTAATTGATAAATGAAGCTAGTAGGTGGAACAAGTTGTTTGGGAAAACCACCTCTGTAAAAGAACGATCTACATGAAAACGGTAAAATTAATAACAGGATTCATTTTGCCTATCACCATTTGTCACCGTCAGAGCCCGTCCATCGTAGGATTACGGGGAAAGAAAACTCCTGAAAGGAAACGGATGCAGGGTTGCCACATTTATGGTGGGTTGACTGTTCATAAACTAGGCGCGGGTGTGATGTATCGTGTTTATAATATTTATTAAAGAAATCATCAACTTAGAATTTACAGGAACGTGATGCTGAATATGGTTGATCCTACTAATAATTCAGGCAAGATGACTCCATTCATTTAAAGTTAATGGAACAACTAACGTACGTTGTGCACACAAAGTTGGTTTTGGTTAGGAATGAAAGGAACTGGCTATTTTGGAAAAACAGTGACGTATTATACTAGCAACAGACAGGCCAGGTAAATTGGAATTTGCTAAATTGATGACATCAACAAAAACATGTATTTAATATATATAAAACACTGCGTGGTTATAGGGACACGCCGGTAAAACAACTTCCCAAAGTCAGGATTTATGCTACAACAACTCCAAGATTTGTTTGATTTAGCACAAATTCCATTTTGTCACATATAATGCATATAGCCGAACAATAAGGCAGGACTCTAGCAGCAACAACGCCAAGACCTGTTGAAAACGGCAGAAAGGAATGGAGGAGTATACAGATGGTATAAATTGCTTGTTTGGACAATCATTAAAATTATGTAAGGAAATTACGTAATAAGTGAAAACTGTTTCATTAGTTTCATAGACAATCTGATGTAATACAATTAATAAACTTACTATGTTGCTAGTCATTGTTCATAATTTTTCTTTTTTAAAAAACCACACGATTTATTAACTACGGAAAGTAGTTTATGCGATCAGTATGTTTGTATGTCTGTCTGTCTGTCTGTCTGTCAGTCTGTAGTCACGATAACTTTTAAAAGGGTTGACGGATTTCGCTCAAACTTGGCATAGGGATACCTTAGGTAAGTGGAATGTACTCTGTTGAAATTCAGCCAGATTGGAGAAGTATAGTGGGAGTTATGGGGTGTGGAATGTACCCATACCTGTAAATGCACAAAAAAGTTCATTTATAAAAATGCAATAATCGAACTCTTGCTCTTAAAGGACAGAGAAATTTAAAACTCTTTTGTGTAGATAGATTTCTCGGCGGATTTTGAAGATGGGGGTTGGAGGTCAACCCCCAGGGGGAGACGGGAGGGGTAAAAATTCATAGGTTGCCAAATTAGCTCAAATTTAGAATATACGTAGTCATAAGGTAGCTGAGTGCTTCTGCCAAGTAGGGTCTAGATTGGTTGATTCCTGTGGCCTCCAGGGGGCATATAAGTAAAAATCTTGTTTCCTTCTTCTCGTTTCAGAACGTCGAGTCCTATTGACATGGGGATTTTGCCATTCGACCCGTAATAGGAAGGGATTTAATATTGTGTAAAAATGACATTTCTTCAAAGCCCCCTTGCAATAGAAAGTGGAAACTAATTTTTTAGTTAAAGAAAAGAAGGTAGAACTTGAAACTTTTTTCTTTCACGTTAGGTATACTCTCAGGCAGAATGGTAGTGCATTGTAACATTGAGAGATTATATTTAACAACTTGCTCTGAAAGAACAATTTTATTTGTGTACATATAACGGTTATGAACTTAATAGCCTCTACCGGTCAAGACCGTTTTTGTGTACATTGGCCTGTTTACAGTATGAAAACTTTTCTGACGGCCACAACCAACCGTTGTATTATGAGTAAATATTATGCTTTCCGTAGTTTCTCCCAAAGGATGGATTACACCGTTTTATTTACATTTGGTGTTATATGGTTCAACTTTTGATATGCAACGGGATTATATGTCAGATGATTAAACAAACCATTTCTGTTTAATGGATTCATTTTGGTTGTTACCAAAATCATAAATAACGATAAAATTCAAAAAGTAACACAACATATTAGTGAGCACGTTTAGTATTACATATTACAACATATGCAGTTATAGCCATGTTTGAATTGGAGCTTTTGTTCAATTATTACATATTCATGGCTTCATCTTTTTGAGTGGTCATTATATTGTATCGTTTAAAAATTGTCAACTTGGCCACATCAACGAGTAGTAGAGTTTGAAGTATGCCAATCTGAGTGATCATATTTTTTCCAAGATGGGGAACTAATAATGTAGGTCGTGAGACGTCGCACAAGAATATTTTCACTGGAATGAATGTTCTGTTGAACTGTGTTTACGCGTTTCATCAGGCACAATAGTTATATTGAAACGAACGCAATTTAAGTTGAAGACCGGTGGAGATGCAATAAAGTCTTAAGAGGGCAACAGTTGAGTGTCTCAACAAAACCTTGCTTAAATGAGTTAGTATACTTTAAAACATATTCTTAAATGTATATAATTATTACAAAATGCGATGATGCTTATAGTACACTCTGACGCCATTAAGATAAATATTTTTAATGCTTATTCCTAATTAACATCAGGTTTCATGACATCTTTTTACCTCAGGGATTTTTATATGTAGTACTCGGTGGCTGAAGAATTTGACATCGAGTCCAGTTAAGTGTTTAGTCCTAGTAAATTTGTAACTACTTACTTAGAACAGCTTGAAACTTGTGGTGACACAATATTTGTAGGAACTAAAGTATAACCTTTTTTTTAAAACACTAACCACGTGCACTAACTAACACTTACCAACACTAGAAAACTAAAAGTTTTCATCATACGAATGGCAACAATGCTATAAATGTCATGCCATAACGTCACGTTTTCTTAACAAAGAAATTAATTTTCAATATAAGATAAGCTTGGGATGACATGCACGTGAAAATAATAATTCGAGTATTCAACAACAAGGAAATAATTTAACGAGATGTTTTTTTCTGGTATGGAGACAGCAAACGTTTGGCTGTTTGACGCATCACTGCGTGCCGTCACTTTCGGATTATAACTTCTAATAATCAAACAGTGTACCGTCTCATTATCCAAGAATTTAAGGTTAACAGAAACAAATACCAAAATCGTTAAATACCGCATAAAATTGAGCAATACCTCATTTATTAATTTCAATTACCCTTAAGCATTTTTAAATTTTCGAGATAAACATGTTAAGTTAAGTTAAGTGAAAGTACAAAGCGTTTGTTCACAAATCGAGTTGCTTTTTGGATCAACGTTTGCTTCTTTGTCTGATTCATATATTGACATTTTACGCGTTTATTTAAAGTGATTACGGATTAACACTGCACGATAACGGAAGAAGGTAAACACATCAGCGCCGCTATGTATTTTTCAGACCATTACATACATAGATAGCGGTGAGGTAGATAGAAGTTTTGTTGGGTACGACGTTTATGAAGAAGTAATAATGATGTTTATAAAGTTAATTAAGTTTGTGCTAATAGTTCATTTAACTGCAGATGTCAAAAGGTTCAATGCCGCATATATCTGTATTAATCACTTCTAAATATATGAGAAGGTGCTTGCATCGCAAAGTTGGTAGTTTGGAATTAGTCAGTAAATAAATAAATGTGATAATATACGTTTCGTACCGGGGGACTTATGAATATGTTATGAATTATTGCTATTACTACCATCGTGTTTTATGACTTAAACGTTGATTGAAGAGGTGTTTCATTGGCTTCCTGCTTTCAGCGATCGGTCCGCTGTGTATTTTGTGCCAATTTCAGTTGTGCACCATTCATTTTAATAGTTATTGTTATAATCTAGAGGAAGTAAGAGCCATGCATCAATTTCAACATTCATATAAATTTTCTTTCAAAAATTGAAATGACCGATTCAAATGCTCGCGTTTTTTTTGTTCAGGACGACCCTACAACCATGTGCTCGACAGATCGACGCTGGAGAATTTAGTCGTATTCCTTTTGCACATATATTGGTATTATGGCTTCTACATTATATGCATACAAACATGATTTAAAACTCTTTACTTAGATTTAGTACTTTGAAGTTGACGAGAATACAGCAAATGTATGCCTTTTGTACACACTTTAGCGTCACACACTGTTTTATTAGACTCGCTTTGTGGTAGTGTTGAAAAGGTCCTTTTCAGATTTTATGATATCTTAAATGGTGACTTGATGACCAACCTTGCGCTTACGCCGGGTGGACTTTTTCTTGGATGGCGGCGGCCATTTTTCTGAATGATGTGCTTGCGTTCTTTTGTTTTACTCGATCTTGTTTGAGTGTGCGTCGTATCTTGTCGTCAGAGAAACGTACTGAAAAAGGCGCGCTTCATCCTGAAGAGAATGAGAACATCAGTAGTAGCAATGAGACAGTAGGTGTGAGCAGTGGGTGTTAAAAAAGTCATGTTTTAACGTATTCTTGTGTGATTAATAAAAATTCGATTCTTTACAACAATTGATGCTTGTTTCCTTGTTGTTCGTCATTTTTAAATTGTAATCATTATCCTAACTGAACAATCCAGATAACACATTCCATCAATCATCTTCTTCAGCTAAGTTCGGATCTCAACTCATATTGTATTGGCATTCCGAACAGTAGTACAGCTTGGTCAGATTGCATTTGAGTACTTTTACGTCTGAGACTACAGGTAATATGATTAAACAAACCATTTCTGTTTAATCGATTCGTTTTAGTTGTCACCAAAATCATAAATAACGGAAACATTCAGAAAGTAACACAACATATTCGTGAGCACGCTTCGTATTATTACAATACATGCAGTTATCGCCATGTTTGAATTGGGGTTTTTGTTCAATTATTACATTTTCATGGCTTCATCTTTTTTTGAGTCGTCCTTATATTGTATCGTTAATAAATGTCAACTTGGCTGCATAATCAAGTAGTAGAGTGTGATGTATGTCGATCTCAGCGCTCCCACATCACATTTTCCCGAATGGGGGACATATACACCAAACATGTTGTGGATCGTGAAACGTCGGAAATGAATAGTTTCTCTGGAAAGAATGTTTTGTTGCACGTGTTTTTACAAACAGAATAACACAATAAGATTCCGTACAAAATTACGTTTCACAAGGCACAGTAGTTATAACGATACGAACTCAGTTTCAGTTGCACCGGTGGAATTGCAATAATGCCTGAGGAGGGCAACAGTGTCTCAACACCATTGTATATCGTAAAACATTGATTGATTGAGTTTGTGTACTTTAAAACAGATTCTTAAATGTAGAGAATTATTACAAAATACGATGCGGCTTATAGTACACTCTGAACGAGTGTTAATTAATATTGCCGGAATAATGCTTTGGTAATGTCATCGTACAAAAATTTAAGATGCTATACCAGGACGTCATTTAGGTAAAGTAATTTTAGTGTCTATAAATGGTAAAAGACAGATCTGTTTTTTGTCTTATGTCGCGTTCAGTTCAATGCAAATTACAATCAAATATGGTTGATGAAAAATATTTTATAAAATGCTGCTTAATGTCCCGGAATATCACTGTCGACAATACTTCTCTTCTATTTGCACTTTTCCCACCAGTGTCAAGGAAACATGCGTCTTTCACAAGTAACACAGTGGCTGACACATTTCACATCGAGCTTTATTTATTCCTTATAGTCCTAGTAAATTTTCCCTATTTATTTGCAACAGCTTGGAATTTGTGGCAATAAAAAACGTGTAGGTATTACGCTATAAACTGTTGCAAACCATTAACTTTGTGAGAAAACTAACTTTTCGTCACTCGAATGACAGCGTTTGTACTAATAGTTCATTTAACTGCAGATGTCAAAATGTTCAATGCCACATATATCTGTATTAATCACTTCTAAATATATGAGAAGGTGCTTGCATCGCAAAGTTGGTAGTTTGTAATTAGTCTCCCATAATGTCTCGTTTTGTAACAATGAAATTAATTTTGAATAACAGATCAACTTAACTTGGGGATGCCACTTGAGTGAAAATAGTAGTTCAAGTTTTCAGCATTCAGCAACCAGGATACAATTTAGCATGCAAAGTGTTTTTTCTTGCATGGAGACAGCAAACGTTTCAATCTTCTTGGCTCATAACCCCTCTTGCTGTAACTTTATACCTTTTGATAATGAAAACATTTTAACATTTCCTTTCTCCAGGAACTTAAATTCACAAAATACGAATACCATATTCGTATAATCACCGCATAAAATTGAACACAATCTTATTTAATGATTCCAATTATGGAAAAGTACTTTTGAATTATCCCTAATGAGATGAAGCAGGTAAATGTAAAAAAATGTGCCTCCAGTGCTTAAGTACTAGTGCTAATTAGTGCTATTCAAATACTGTTCAAATTCATCTCGTAATGACAAGCGACGTCATCTCCATTAGTCATAGGGTAGTAAAACTTTGTCTTTTAGCCGATAACATACCATACTAAAACTACATTCAACTTTTCCCATTGCAGATCGGCTAAGACGAGTAGTAAAAGTATCATTTTCACTTAGGTTTTACAGAATTTTACATACCTCATAATGTGGGTTATTTTGAACAGAATGTAACTTTTCTTAAATTACACTTCCAGTAGATTTACTACTTTATTTAATTTATTACCATCGCAATTTAGTGCTTATAAGTTGTTTGAAGAGGTCGTCTATTGGCTGCCTGCTATCAGCGATCGGACCACAGGGTACTTTATGTTCGTTGTGGGTTGTTCAGAATGCACTGTAACAGTTATAACATACAGGAAGAAAGAGCAAAACATTCACTTTCAATATTCGTATAATTCTTTAATTTATATAAAATAGTATTGACTAATTCAATCGCTCTATAATCATGCGCTCCTCTATGGGGGATCTAGTCATGCTCCTTAGATATTTATAGATGTTTTGGGTTCTACATTGTTTGTGAATTTTAAGAGCTCATCGACAAATACGTTTTTTATTGATTTAATATTTAAATGCATATTCGTATGAAGTTTCTTTTATTTGCCGTAGGATTTATCTCTTACCTCTCATTTGTCTCAATTTCAACGTTGAGTTTCTTGTTTTCCAATAATTCAATTTTACCGTTGCCGGTTGTACAAACCCACGCTATTAAAACTGTTTTGTCATTTTACTACAATAATCTTGTCTATTTTATGTGTTACTCATAGCTAAATACATTGAATGACAAATATTGAGTCTCTGTTACCGTTATATTATTCCGTCATGCGTTCGCATTCTAGAACTATTATAAAATATGGCAAATTATTTTTTAAACACTGAAGTTGTTAGCAGTTAACGCGAATCTTATTTTTTAGCAGACATGCCACAAGGTTTACATAAATTTCTACCTCGACACTCTGATTGCAAAAACAATATAAGTACACCTAAAATACATACAAAAAAACGGCTTAAACAGGTCGTGCAATATGATAATATGGTCTCATTTAATGTACCACAGGTTACACGAATGCAATCAACAGGGAGGCATGTTCTTGCATCCCTTCAATTTTTTGCAGCAGCCAGCAGCCAAACGAAAAAATTGTCATCCAGTAATAACTTCTGAAATCAAACTACACGGAATGTGTATTCCATTAAAAATGTAAAAATCAACATAATTGATACATACAATAATTGATACACTTCAACGACACAAATAAAAATTTAATAAAATTACTATTGGTCTTAAACGGAAGGTACTTTAATCACCCAAATTAATGCTAGTAGTGTAACGATAAAGTATGTTTGGATTCTTATGGTTTGACTGTTTTACAGTAGAGCTCGATTGAAATTATCTATGCGTAAGTTCTTTTTTGTTTTCGTTTACTCTGTAGTATATTGATAATTCTGGAACTGCAATTCAAATGATCTTATCAAGGCAAGATGAAAGTAAAATTCAGAATTCTGACTAAAATGAATCAAAGCAAAACCATATTCATCTCATTCATTCCACACAAGGTTCAAAGTTTTGTTACAAAACTGCAAAATTATAATTCATTATTTACTTAAACGAAAATGATTTCAATAAACTGACCGGTCGGAAAATGTGCTTCGGAATTATTTAACCTTCTCAATAACCAAATGAACAAAAATGCGACGACGACTATTATTACAAACTCAATTTTTTCGCAATGATTCAAACCTTTGTGTCTATTTCTATTTTATTTCCTATTTCAAATTGTCAAATGAAAAGAGAAAAAACATACTTAAATGCTACCGATGCATGTTATTATGTAATCACTGCAAATGCAACTTCTCTATTATACTGTAGCCTACTCTTCAATTACGTTTACCGTTTCCTTTTGGTTTTATACTTCTCATTGCAATCGGCCATTCGTAGCCAATATTTCTTTCCCCCTTACCACTTCCTTTAGTCTCCCTGTTTGCTTTACACTTCCCAACTATCAATGATTTCCCAGCGGCCTCGCTGCCCAGACTGGCAAGATCATGCCTCCACGCAATCAAATAGCTAATAACCACATTTTGCAAAAAAATAATCTTACAAGTCAACACATTTAAAATTATCTTTGAATCAGAACATATCCTAACGGGTTCTCCGTCGGCACAGTTCACCGCAGGATCACGTCATTGGTGAATGGTGACAAATCAGCTTGATTTCAGAAACATTTAACTTTTAACATTTCATTAATAGTACTGAAACTATTTTTTACGTACAAAAGAACAATTAGGGGCACTTTCAAAGCTATTCCGGATGTGTACGTGTTTGCAATTGTGTATTTTTTCAAATTTTTGTTCATCCTTGAGAAATCAGTATACACATAATTTCTTTGTCGTTGCATTGGCATCAGTCGACTATTGAGAAACGATAGCATCACGTTTGGCTTTAAGGTATTTAAAAAACGTACACATAGTCAATAGTCATGGTCATTTAAGCTAACTGATAGGAAAGTGTGCATGAAACAAGTAAAAGGTGAAATTGGCATTTAATTTGAATCGACGTATATTCGTGAAGCATCCTTCAGTGAATGTACATTTATCTTACAAATTGTCATTACGGTTACCGGACGGACGACGGTTTAACTTTGCACGGTTAAATTGGCATGGAATATGCCAATCGAGGAAAACATCCATGAAACAAATAATGTTTTGTACTTTACCTTCCATTGAAAATCTCTTAGTGGATTCAGACACACATCTCACAGAAACTAGCGGCAATTAAATTCTCAAATTTGTACAGTTATGATTTTTTTATTTCTCGTGACTGAAAATACGTAGCATATGTCAACCGAGGCAAAAATCAATAAAAAAAAGTTGTATTTTGTATTCGGCCTTTCCTTGAAAACATGCTTATTCCTTTCGACAATGAAGTTCAAGTTCATGCCTTGTCCAACATAATAATCAATTTACTATCAATCAATCATGATACACTACCATTTTATTACTTCAATTTTTGCATTTCTCCATATTTACTCGCTGTTATAAATCACCAGACGACCTGTTATATCGACTTGTTAGGTGATACGATACAGAAGAAGTCTTGAGAACAGTGTAAAATTTGTACAAAAAATACAGCGTAGGATGTAGTTTTAGACATAAAATACACTTATTGAAAATGGCAACTTAACAACAACAGTATTTACTAGTATTTAATCAAAAGCTGCATCATTTTAGATTTCATTAGAAAAATGTGTTACACGCGCATTAGATATACATATCATTCTCTTATCCATTTACTAATATATATCAATGTTCACACCACCGTATTGAACTTAACCAAGCTAAATTACAAGCATTTATCTGTGTTTTCACATGTATGCAACAACAACGAAAGGATGTGAAACGACGTCCAAGTAAAGACATTAACTTCCATTAACAAAAAATCTGGCAATATATGACGACCACATAAGTCAGTGAACCCCTGTCGGTTGATAAAAACAATTTCAAAACTCATTATTGTTAATAAAATATTATTTGTACCATTATAATTTTTTAGAGATTAAAATAAATGCATTTGATTCATTTTTAATGAGTACCCGGAAAATTAATTAATTCTAATTTTCGTTGTTTGTAAGTATTTAAGAGTAGTTGTCATTCTCGCTCTCCGAAGGAAAGTACAAGTTCCCGTAGTTTTACAATCAAACCTCTTAAAATCTTCGGAAACATACACTGTGAGCCATCATCATAAATAGTTGCCACCTTGTTAAGTCGAAACATTAAACAGCTTGAAAAAAACCTTTCCAACGTTAATACTTCAGAAAACTAACCGTCAAAAATACCAGATAGTTTAAAAGGAAAAGTATTTCGTCTGTAGTAATTTATGAGCACTAATGAGCTTCTGAACAATTACATATTACAAGTATAAATGTAAGTTAGCCGAATTACAAACGGCTGTCCGAATTTTCATCCGAAATCAGTTGAATGTTTTATTGACGGAACCCCAAGGGAAGGCTCACGACAAGGAGACGATCTGGATACCAGTATCAGTATTTATCCATCGTAGATACGGACCTACCTTCATAGTAAATTACATCGTAGTACGAAAAGGAAGGTACCAAGGAAGCCTAGATACTCCCACCGAAGGCTGGTCGTCAATAAACAAAGAAAAGAATGCATACCATGAAAATGATCAGTGCCGAGTTATCTTATTATAAAATATAACTAATATCATACATCTTCGTCTTAAGTTAATTTGTTTCGTACAACTACAGCTACGGCAAATTATTGAGTGAGCAAATTCGCAGAAAAAACAATACAGATTATTCAACAAACAAAGTTCAACATCTATGGGAAATATTGAAATTATGAATTCAACAAAATGTTCACCGAATATTAGAAAGTATACTCTTATACTATAAAGCGAAACTAATGTAGCATTCATGACAGAATTTTTAAAAAAGGCGCGCAATATAAAGTAATCACAACATCCAAAACTCATCAACTTCTGCATTGAATAACGGAGATTTTCTTATTTCCGTCTGCTATGGGAGTATACCACCGTTGATAATAAAAATACCAGAATTTTAACTAGGCTGAATTCTGCTAATTTGCACTACAGTATTACGACGAATCACTACTTATCACTCTCTGAATTAATACAATGGAATACACATTTAACAAGCAAAAGTTAAACTACGTACTTTTAAATTAATTTCTTTATAACTATCACAAGCGATTGAATGAGCCGTTACAAGCGATTGAATGAGCTGCTGTTGTTGCTGTTGAATGTTGGAGATAGCGATTCAATAAATTCCGACAAAAGAAACCACACCTACTGCGTTCCAACACAGTGACGTACTGGTGTAGGCACCAGACGTCCACGCAGTCGCCTACGTACTCGTGTGAGTGACGAGGCAGTATTAATTAGGACAGTTACGCGACAGATTAGAGATTTATTCGCGAGTGCTTAGCAAGAATAGCGCTATAGTTCAGTGGTAGAACATCCTAACGGTATTAGGAAGGCCCAGCGTTCGACTCCGGGTTGTGCCAATACTTTTGCTAAACACTCGTTCGTGACTATACTTCATCTTTTATTATAGAATTACTATCCTGCAGTTGAAAATTAAATGAACGGAGGTTTAACTAGACATTAATTTTCACAGTAAATACTGTAAAGGTGGACAATAATAATAATTCTCTATCCATTCTGTTTTCAACTTCTGATAACAATTTAACAGTTTGTTGTATTCAACCATCATTCTCCGTACAAATGAACGAAAGTAAATTTATTGTAACATAACTTGAGAACGTACCATAGTTTCGTAAAATGAAGCATATAAACGAAATTAAGTTAAAATTGATTATATAATTTACGAAAAACACATATGGTCACTAGGTCACTTTGTTCAACACCAAACAGTAAATTTGTATCTTTACGTATTCTCTTGTGCAAGCCATTTAACATGACGTATTTTTTCCTCATTTTAAAACTTACATTCAGACAAAATGTAATTAATTTATAAAAATGCGGCTTGATTAGCTACGAGACGCATAATTTATTGGCGGAAGTATTAGGAAACGCATTGTTTCATATTGTTAGTAGTTGTTTAGTTTTCGATGTAAAAATTCAACGTTTCCAATATTTAGTATGATAACACTACCACAAAACTTTTCCCACGACAACTAAATGCATCAACCATGAGAATCGTATTTGCGGTTAAGTGTAGTTGATTCAGGAAAAACGTGCTGTAGTTTTGTATGTGGTTTGACAACATTGGACAAGCTGAACTTTTCTTTCCCAGTACGCATTTCAGTACGCATTGTGTTGCTTTGGTTTCTGTACACTCCATCCACAAACCTGACTATCGTCATTACATTGACATCAAGACCAACCAATGACCAATTGCTTCTTTCGTTCTTAAATATAATGTTTTAACTGGAAAAATTAAATGAATGAGATAACCCAGTATTTTCGTTAAATTTTATGAACGTAAAAATCAATACCCGTTTTAATGGGGTGTCATAAAGGGTTCACTCAAAGTAAATGGAATTCATTCAAATTAGAACAACTTGAAAATAGAGATACGACGATGCACGAAATTTACATATTCGAATTCCTGGCATTTCAAAGGCTTACTAGTTGCTTTTTCGGAGTTTTATTTTATATCCATCGTTGCCGTGGGGTACGATGCAGATATGTTTATAAACCAACATAATTTCTACAGTAGATTTTTATTTCAGCGCAAAGATATGATCTTCTGTACAAATGTGAAAACGGCAAAAGTCATCAAATCAAAATGTACAAGATAATCAACATACATTCACTACTGAGTAGGTATAAATAAATGAAAATTCAAGTCAACCTGTCGAAGAGGCAAGCAATGGAACACAGCAAACCCATAAAACCTAGTTAAAAAGGGACTAATTTAAACCCCCAAAACTGTAGCTTCTAAAACCGTTGTTTATATATGCAAAGATCCACCCCATTCAAGCGGAGAAACTGGGCTTTCCCATTCATACAACGATATGGTCAGGTTAGTGATCTTAGCAGCAGGAAGCATGTAACAAAATAGGGTTGTAAATTTTGTACCACAAAATTTTTACATTTATTACGTCACAATGCTGAATCCACCACAAAAAATGTTATGAAATGAGTTGATAATATGCTTTGTTCTGTGACGGCTGAATATTGACTCTCTTCACGTAAAGTGATGATCAGGGTATCAATGGACAGTGGACAGGTGGATACTATCCGCTATCCAGTGTCCCGTCTATCCACTAATTTCCACCCCTGTCCATTGTCCACTGTCCAGTGG
>JAHZNE010005043.1:0-55442 GCA_027744055.1 Callyntrura sp. NNG-2020
ATATATAATTCTCGGCAGCGTAAGGACTGAAACCCCTTCTCGTAAGTAATAGATAGGTAAAAACAGTTTTACCATTTCTTTTATCTCTTATAGTCGCTTATAGTTATATTAAGCATCGCATCGCATGACTGAATGTGGTATGATGGCGCATTATTTATACGAACGAATTCTAGTGGATATACTGGTTCCTAATATTAAAATATAGTACGCTTTCATTAGCCGCTGGACCTAAAAATTACATAGCTTGTACGTGCTTAAATTCTTAAGACAGAAAATACCAGAAAGCGCCCAGTTAACGGGAATATGCACATTATGTTAAATGAAAAATAAAAGTAGCATACCTCCAGATGTCTTCAACCGCATTACAAACATCTAATCTAGGCATCTTACATAATTAAAACTAACCACTACTTTTCCTGGCACTTTTATATTCGTTGAAATCTATATAATCATTCTCTCGTGACACTAGAAAAAGGTGAAAAAGGACACTGAAACTTATATGTTAGTGTTCTTTTATATCCTGAAATAAAACTACATTCCCTCTTGCTAGTATTTGAAAATTTTTGGCAATTGAATATTTGAGAAATATGCAGGAATGGGCAAATTATTAATCCAAATGTTGTTTCAAACTAGCTTATATAACTAATTTTTATGTGGTTGGCGTGTGTGTACGTATATTCTTATATTCTGCCCCTTGTCTTCACATTGTCTATAAATGTCAAAGAATGAATACATGTAAATTGAAAACCAATGTATTAATGACAAAGTAATAACTAAGAAAGTCTACAAAATAACTGTCTTCACGCATTATTCCTTTTACTACTGGATTCTATTTAAAAGAATTTTTTTTAAATTGAACAAATCGACCCATCACATCACATTTCTTTATGTGACATGAAAGTGACAAGCGAAAAAAGTGGAAAAGTGAAGATAATACTTATATATAATTCTATTACATCAGACAAACGTCTCATTTTATGAATATCATGTGTTTATAGTTAATATGCCTAGAAAGGAAATAGCATATAATAGGATGCCTAGTAAAATGCATATTGCAATAATTAAATTAATTATATTTTTGTTGATTAATCGGTTATTCATGTAAAACATAGCTGCGCTACTCTTTGTAATATCATATTTATCTTGTTTAGCGCCCTAAAATGTAGATATGCAGCCAGTCCTAGTCCCCGTTTATATCCATCTAATAATCAGCGCCATACTGAATAAATCGTAACGACCTTCATTCGTGATTTAATTATTAAATACGTAATCACAATCGCATATATAAAAGCGAAAATGTAATAAAAGATTTTTTTATAAAAAGAAAAGATTAGAAATCCGAAAAATCATCTAACACAGGCGATATGAAACCTAAAGATTGAAAATATGGAGTCTTAACTCGCCCCATCCGTATTATTACAGAAGCATTTACAATCGCTATATTTATTCCAATCGCCGATTCAGATTCCATTGTATTCTAAGATGAGCTGAGCTGACACGATAAGCATTCAATCTCAACTTGCAAACGCTGCAGGAGCTCGTAGTAAATCCCTTTTTGTACGTCGTAGAATAGGCAATTGCGTGCGAGATAATGCACGGTAGCGAGTTGCAGTAGAATATCATCACCATCATCGTGATGAGCTTCGACCATTCAGACGGTCGATAAACTGTCATCATTTCATTCCTTTTGCAATATCTTGATTTCTTTCTAGTTCAGTTATGCTGGTGCATTTGCAATATTGAGTGAAGTGATGCGCCTACTGTTGATTCCATCACAATAGCCAATTTCGATCGCTTGTTACTTGTAAGAGCAACCATTTGCGCGCAAAAATATCAAAATAATCAGAAATGGTATTTAGAGCATGCAGCGCTGTAAGCATACTACACGGAATAATATGATAATCCGTAAAGTAGTATATTCAGACATACTAAATTGATAGACATGGACACTGCACTTACTTACCCCAGATAATAAAGTCACATTGGTCTTCTTCGCTATTGACATTTAGAAAATCCCGTACTAATACGCACATACATCATGCGAAGATAAGCGCCAGCAGTTTTTTGCATAAAAAAGTCTTTGGGATTTTTTCGAGCAGCAAATACGGTTTAATTTGAGCTTCTAAATATTTTGTCTGTTATCATCGCGGTCCACTGAACTGAGTCAAATCTATTCGTGCGTGATGTCGAAACTGCCCTTGAGTTCAAAACTTGACTCCGTTCAAGGAATTACAACTTTCCCGAAAGGCATGCATGGTCTGTACGTAATGAAATTTGCAAATCATATGGATCATCATCGCATCACAAAAAAAACCGATAATAATAACGCACCTGATTTTCTCAGGAAAACTAATACGGATGAGTAAAGATGGGATGACGTTGTAGTAAATAGTTTATGCGTACAAATTATGTGGGTATTTTTAATCTGTCTAATTTTTTACACATGTGCCAACCTCCTCAGTAGAAACATGAAAAAGTCGATCAAAATTCGCAACGCCAAATCTGATTTGCATAAAAAGAAATCAAGGCAATAGTCCGTATCACATGTAGTTTTGACCCACAAGAGTGGAAGAACCAATTATAGTAAATAAACGTGTTTTGAATGTGAACGGTCCATTTTTAGTTGACGCTGCATACAAATTATCAACCGTTTCGTACAGCCCACTTTTTCCAAGATACCTGCATACGTGTAATATGTGTGTCTATATATAGGGATAACAAAACCAATTTTAGACCATTTTCTTAGTTGCCTTTGAAGCAATTGAATTGGTCTTTGATATCGTATCGAACCGGCGGTTTTATTAATGCAAAACTTAAGCTTTGGCACTCCGTGGTTGTAAATATTGTCAAGTTTCCCCAACGGAGAAATAAACGGTGCATTTGTGCAGACCGATCGTCTAAACCGCTAGACACACCGAAAAGCCAAACAGCTTTTACCTGTGGGAGGAAAGTGTGTTTACTTAACTGGGCGTGTGTGTGAACTGGAAATTTAGTAGCAAATAAACATGTTCAAATGTTGGAAATTTACCACTAGTACCAACACGAAACTTTTATTTCGGAAACATGGCAGAGGCAATAAACGACAAGAGAGGAAATTAGTTTTGTACGAGAACGGCCTTGCTAGCAACATATTGCTTTTATTAGTTTTATTTCTTTGTTTGTCAATCCATTGCATTGGAGTGGCTCAGTGTGGTCAAGTGTCACCTTCATCAGTAACAGGATTAGGAAAAGCTATTGCATCCCCGACCTCGTCAGGAAAAGATGGTGGCAGTGCGAGAGGTAGTAGTGGAATAGCATCAACAGTGGAGGATGGTGAATTATCATCTCACCATACCTACCACCACCCCAGCCATAATAATCGGCATCATCGACATAGTTCCTCAGGCAAGAATTTACCCCAGACTTCGTCTTCATCCTCTTCCACTTCCGCTGGATATCAACATGAGTACAGTCCACTGAGCTACTACAATTCAGGTTCAGTTAGAAACAAACTTTTATATTATATGTGCGCCATGAACCTATATATATTTTAGTGACATGTACCACGGAGAAAATGGGGATTGTGTAAAATTGTATTCCTGTGGTAAAACCAAAGTATTGCAACGCAAACAGCAAGAAAGGCACCAAACGACCATCTTTCACTCAATTCTCCCATTTTTGTTTTATTGCCATTCAGTAGTTTGTTTATTTTGTATACAGTATTGTTATTTGGAAGTACAACAAATTTCGCCAAGAGAGAAGGAAATTCTCCTTGCATGTATTTGAACATGTAAAACGAATTCGAGTGAAACCAATACATGTCTGTTTCTGGATTTGTCCTCTAGGTATTCTGCATTTCAGGTTACCTACACATGTGTATATAAAATATATTTTCTCGTTGATTTCAGCAGACTCCTACTATGAGCCACGGCAATACGACAGACCTTCAAGAGAGTTTAGTGCCAGATCTACTAGCTATCCAGCTATGGCTGTGGCAGCCTCAACTTCCCAAGTAGGATTTGCTGGTGGTAAGTAAACTCCAAGGCTTTTTTTCGGGGGAGGATACGAAATATATGATATGGCTGTATTCGTGTGTGGCGGTGAAAAAAGAAAAACGGGGGAGAGATGTAGAAGAAAAGGCACTGCTGCTGGTCAAGCTTGACTGAATGGGTAGCTTTCCAGAGGATAAAATAGATTTCGGGGAATCACAGAAAATGATGAATTTTGGTAAATTCGACTACAACCACCGCTAAACCGCTATACTGGTGGATACAAGTCAGGGAGAATTTATTCCTGCAGTAAATAAAGCGTCCATAAGAAATTCATATAACATATTCCCAAAACGACTTCTCCTGACAGGAAAAGTGCATTATCTCAGAAATTTGTAGACCATCTCCTCCTCCCGAAAAAAGCGAAGTAGGTGTATATACTTCCAATGAGCTCAGAGAATGAAGTCTGTGTTACTGATAATTTTTATCTATCCATATCTAGAGCCTGAATACGGCGGATTAGCTTTAGCTACTGGGCATGGAGGGGGTCATGGAGCACATGGACACGGACACAACAACGAGGGATATGGACATGGCCATCACACAACGTAAGTTTTTTACACGGTGGTGGTCTCTACGGGATTAATAGCAAATCATAGTGTACGTATAAAACCTTTCCGGATGCGGATGTTTGATGAAAAAGGTCTTATGGTGACCTAAATCAAAATGAGCTATCGTGGCTTAGCTGTAATAATGAGATTATCAAGCTGTAATCTGAAATAATGCTATACAAATTTTTGGGATAGATTTATGAAAGGTTTCGATCTGATCGTATTTTATTATCATCATCACGGGTTTGTAGTCCTTTTAAGTAGCCGGAGTATCCTTTGTTATTAATTTCCACCATTACCCCAATTTGTGGTGTAGGTACTACAAAACGGTGAATAAGCTGGATCAGTCATCGCTGGGCTTACTTGGATTACTAGGATTACTCTCTTTACTTTCGGTAAATGGTGTTATGTACCATTCGTGCAATTTGTGTCAAGTTATTATTATACTTTCGCCAACTAAATCATTAATTACTTAATGGAATTTCAAGTACTTATTTGTACGTGAAACTGAATTTTTTTCAGAATGTTCTGATGCTTCTCACAACCACTGCCAGAACAACAACCATGGCTATGGGCATGGGAAGAAGCGAGCGACAGAAAAGAGATACGATGATGCTTGTAAAAGTGAAGGATGAAGATGAGGTCTCTGCCAGACGGCGGAGTGTTGTGGAGCGCTTGAGCCATTTAATTCTTCCATCGTTGGTACGAATCTTTGAAGGAAGAGATCGTCCATTTAGAACGAAGGGAAAAAGCATGCTAGCATGCGATAATGGTTGATGTCATACTCAGTCAGGCATTACCCCACATTCATTCCATCAACGTTATAAATGGACGATCCCTAAACACAGTAATCTTTTAGCACGCTGACTGCTCACTTCAATATAAGTAATGAATGAGTGGGGAAAAGACATGACATCCATTTCACTAATATTTTTCTTCATTTTTTATATTTCGCATTCATTCAGTTTGCTAAAATACCAATACTGTAATATCTGTAATACTCGTCATGAGAGATTGCAGCTCACACCCAAACGGGTTCAGAATTTATTATGACAGATAAGATAATTATCGTATATTACGAGAAACTACGTTAACTCTTCTTTTCAGAACGTTGTCGGGCATGCAAAAGACGGGAGGATTCCTCTCAACTGTACGTATCAGGAAGTGTGCAAAACTAACAAGGTGTTGGTTCAAGTATTTGGGGCTGATGATGGTCGACCCGTCGCCTCGGTATTGAGGTAAGTATCTCCCCGTGTAGAATCCCGGGTTATTATTCCAATGCTCTTGTTTGGCCCTTTCGAATGCATACTTTACATTTTGAGTACTGCTTGAATCTCTGAAGTGAGGGAAAGCTTTCCTAAAAACTATTTTTGAAGCAGATGGAACAACGACGGTGAGTGTGGCCAAATTCAATAGCGTACAAGTGTGTCGGTGGCAGGGAGAACAATTCCGGGGAGCTTTCATTCTGAAACTTGAGACTTCATTTCCAGGAATAATAGGCATCTGCAGTTCTGCTGATGGGTAGGATACAAAAGCTTTTCGGCTGCACGTTGCATTATCGCATGTCATGGAGCATCCAGAAAGATGTATGTCTACTGTCTAGTTGGTTCGTTTTCATAGAAAACGTGGTAGGTGGTAGGTTGGTGAGCTTTTGGTAATTTCGTCACATAGTATTTCATATTTCATTAGTTTGCATATTACAAAATGAAATGGGTTCTGTGAAATTCTACTGACGCTATTTTACTTTTGTCCTATTTTGCACAACCTTCGAACCTGAAATAAGTGGTGTTTCTGCACATTCCTTTTTTCAAGTGTATAGCACTTATCATCCAGTGTAGAGTTTCATTTGATATCTGTCACGCACTGTTTTTGTCATAATGTTCATCTGAATGCCTGTTTTGCCTATTCGTTTGTATTGTTTGCCGATTTTGTTGTATGCGAGTATGATTTTGAGTAATGATACTAACATTAATTCATTTCCAGTACGGCCATCATAAAACTACTGACAAACAACGCCCACAATGATAAGTATCCTCGCCCCAACCATTATATGACCAGTTTTATGCAAAATGGAATTGGAGGAACGACATCATTACAGCGTGTTAAAAAGTTCCTGATGGATGCTGGAAATGTTGGACGCAACGGAGGGAATTGTGAACTGATGTATCCTACGTGTAACGCGCTGAATATTGCAAATAATGACGCTGTCGTAAAGGGAGAAAGGAGAAATTCTTTCCGATTACCGTACCTCATTTCCCCGGAACATGCTTTGGCTATTATCATGGGGCAAAAAGGTTGATTTGGAAAGAAAATGGTTATTTATTGAATTTTATCTATTTTGTTATATATAATTTATTCAAAATAACTTATTTTAATAATGCAAAAGTGATGTCTATAATTAGTTGACTTTCCATTCGACTCTGCTATGACTGGACTACAAAGTGATTGAGTAATTAACTGGTGACAAAAAGATTAGGCTAGACTTGACAATCGACAACTCAACAAACGAACGCCAACTGTATAGTTTCCTGACACACATTAACAAGACTGACGTGGTGCCAACTATTTACAGTACAATACGACAAATTCTTACAAAACTATACATTTACCCATTATAGGTCTACATTGACAAGTAATAGGCTACCTTTTTGACCAATGAAGTACGAACTCGACGAAACTGGACCTTATTAACTGCACGACTGCGACTTCAAATGACCTACTTCATTGCACGCAACAAAACAAAACTCATAAAAAATTGGCATAAAATTGTAACGGTAGCTGTAAATTTTGAGACCTTTCCTCGCTTACTGTTCTACTGTTGTTGCGTTTGTATATTTAAATATTTTCTAGTTCATTTTTTCTGCTGAAACTTGAACATTTTAAACATGACATACTTAAAATTAGAAAACATATTGGTGCGATACTTTTTAATCAGTTTTTGTTCGTTTAAAAATGCGTTGCATTACCAAGTTTGCACTTCTGGACCTTAACATTGACTGGACAGACTGATTTACTGAATAGTTTCCTAACCTTAAAAATTACTCATCATCAGATTATATATTCCTATAGTGGGGTGAATGAATACCCTTCCCTTTCGACCAATAGTGTGTAACCGTGTTTCGTTACGTTTTTATGCAGTATAGTTTGCAGACGATTTACTTCTTAATATATGCATCCATCAGACAGTGGTTGATTATTAAAAGGGGTGCGCTATTCTGTTTTTCCGGAATTCGAACCGAAACGTTGTCCAACTCCGTTGTCTTCTAAATGGGATATGTGATAGCTTAGCATGACATTTTTATTAGAATTTTCTTTATTAACTAAGGAAAGGTATACATTCATGACAGACTGACTCTCCGGACTGACCAGCACATTTACTTGTCCCTTTTTGTTGGTATTTATCTATATATTCAATAAAAATGTCAATACTTCATTACGGATTTCGACCATGCTGCGTGCAAACTTGCAGAAATAATTTCGCGTTGGACATGACATGTATTTTACTATATGACCTAAATGACAATGACTCGACAGAAACTCCCACATTATGCAGTTTAAATGATGTATCTCTTATTGTATTTACTTGCTTCTTTTCAAACGTATTAATAAATTATTTCATAGAAATTGAAAACAAACACACCTTTTGATGTGGAGACTATTATTTATTTAAAAGATTGTTGAAAATTGCGCTCTTGTTTATATTGTTATAACTTGACATAAATAAAATAGCATTCCTCCATTTCTTTGAGATTTTTCCTTTTCTACCAACCAACGTGTCTTGATGTTGGTAAAGTTCCACTGACACTAACAACTTTAATTTCGTGTCTCTATTATTGCCAAAAAATAGGTACGTCCTTATTAATGCAAAGAAAAATAGACCACTAGTAGTGGTGTAGCCAGTAATCGATAATATAATTTGTTGCTGTGTTCTCATAAAACTTTGTGTGTGAGTCTATGAGTGTGTGTAACTTCAGAAATGTACAGATACTATTATGAGAATGTATTGAAAACGTGAAGAAAATCACGTAATCCTAATAATTTCTGCATATTATGGCAGTATATTCATCACGAAATCAGAATAACTATTTCAGTCACCAATCAGGCTCCACTGTGCGTTATTGATGCCAAATGAAAAGGTAGGTTGTATCGTAAACAGGAACAAGACAACATCCAAAATTTACAGGCAACCAACAAACCTACATGTGTGTGGCTGTGCCTATAAACAAAGCAATAAGGCAGTGGCAGTAACGTGCTATAAAAACCTCACGTCTTTAACATTTTGTTCTAGCTGTGTGTGTACGTACGACGAATCAATTCAATCAACGTTTACTAGAAAAGGACAAGTTTTTACAACCACAAAGATGAAAAATTACTAGTGCGTAGCTTTCAATTCCCCCAATTTTGCATGCAGCTTGCAACTTGCAATACTCAATAAGATAACGACAAGCCGTCTTTGCTGTAACAATCTTTTACAACTTCTGATATCCATTCACGTTTATACGTGTAAATTTCTGCACCATAAAAATTTATAACGCGTACATTGCACTAAATGTTACTTGCAGGTTGCAGATCGATTAAATAAATGATGATTCTATTATTTTGCTAACAGCACTGACGTTATCTATTATGTGTGTAAACTTGATAATAGCGCAATACCTACGGACATGTAAAGTTATGCAACGTTAGTGTAAAACATGATACTATGCATCCGCTTTATTGCATATCAACATCAACATACATTTTGATATATAGGGAATAGGGATATAAATTTTTTATACATGCCTAGTGTCATTTTTAGGCTATCATTGCCCTTCCTTACAATTTTACAACTCATTTCCTTTCAATTGGATGGATCTTGACAATTCTCGTCGTCGATTGCACTTAATTGCCTTTACTTACTTATCAGCAGTACATATCGGAATCTGTTAATATCTACTATTATTGTCATTTAAATTAATGATTTAACATTTCAATTGTTTGCTACAATTGGCTAAAATCGTTATTCTATCTGACTCATTTAGGCGAACATAATAGCCAATATTATTATGGCATTTCGTTTCGGAAGTAATCAGACAATTTCGAATGACCAATGTAATTGACAACAGGTTTTTCAGTCAATGTGTCAGACCTAGTGACCTATATATGATTCTTTAAACAACAAGATTGTTATCTTGATGAATGTATGGATGTTCGTAAGCAGGCATCCCAAAAACACACATGTCTGCAGTGAAATATCAATATATAGACATGTAACAACCAATACAAGGAAGTTGCATAATCATGCGAAGGATTTTTTTCTCAAAAAATTAAAGGGGATGTGTTCCTTTTTTCTTTCCTTTTCGCATTATTATCAGGAAGAAGGAGGACCCACAATTTTCTTTCTACGTGGTAGTAGTAATAATAATAATAATAATAATAGCAATAGAAGATATTGCATCAACTTTGTTGGTATTCTTTGATTTCATTGTTATTACCATCATCAGACGCACACAGACATTCCTTTCTATTTCTTTGGTATTTTTGAGAGTGCAATGCAGACCCCACGTTGTGATTCCACACATGTGCTGACAGTGTAATATTTGAATTTGGCAAACGATAGACACATCTTTTATTTCCATCCTGACTGTCCTCGTGCAGGCACTCACCGTGACGCACAAACTGTATGCAGTCATCTTTGAATGCATCACTCGTGTGATTTATCATTCACGATCGGTATCCTTCATTAATAAACTGTATTTTTCAGTCGTGTTGTTAAGTGAACCAAGTTCCAATGCAGAGGGTTTCCTCTGCACATATCCGAAAGTGCGACGTGAAAATAGGAAAACAAAAGGCGATCCCACTGAAAACGTATCATAGGACTAATTGAAGGATACAACCAAAACTTTGTTTTGCAACAAGGAAAAATACTGTATCCAGACAAAAAAGTTTCAATGAGAAACTAACAAATAAGTTATCTTGCCTATTTGCACTAAAACGAAAAAGTAGTTTCCGGTGTCAGGAATTTTTCGATCGTTTTTTTGTAACATCAATCCTAAAGCGTAAACTGCAGCAGACATGATGTCGGATAGAGTTGTAATCAACAGTACACTATTACCAGGCTCTTTCATAGCGGATGGGAAGTTTTTCTTACAGCGAAAGATCGGATCTGGCTCACACGGAGATGTGTTCCTTTCAAAGGATACCACAACGGATGAGGTTGGTTTGTTGTGTATTGTGTGTGTACAGCATTAACATAATACCTATACAACATATCTCACTTTCCCTACCTCGCTTTCCGTTTTGTCATTTCGTTATCCGTGTGTGGCAGTAGTCTAGAGAATATATCCCTGTCCTTTTCCCAGTTTTCCCCTGCTCTTATTTTCTTTTCCCTGTGCCATCAGCATAAAACGCCACCACAAAATTCGTACCTACTTCCGAAATATGAACAACATCCTCGACATTATTGCAAGAAATGAAATTTCCTCCTTTTCAATTCACTTTCCCTTGCATAACTCTCTCCATTACTGTATATGTATTATGTATGTCTGCAGACATGTGCATCCGGAAAGTGTTTCCCAAGCCGGAAGTCTTATATTTTACTCGTTCGTATTTATGTCCTTTTAAACATATATTAGGAAATTGCTGTCAAGCTGGAAAGCTGGGACACGCCAATGATGTGCCTGCAACATGAAAGCAACGTGTACAAAATCTTGGAAGGAGGTACTGGCTTCCCCATTGCGAGGTGAGCTACTTCTATACTTGTATAATCATGCCATATGTATTACATTCAATTATAGTGGGAAGGATTCATTTACTGCTCGTCTCTTTTGAACGTAATCTTGATTTGTTGTCACTTATCCCTAATTCAATATATGTAGCATACTTCTTTATTATAAATTAATCCTTCACGTGACGTTAAAAACAAGTGCACATTGCATTTATATAAATTTTATTACTTTATTCATTGAGTTAATTTGGGCAAACCTAAGAAATGTAGGAATGAATTTACTTTTATAACTGTTATGTCATAATCTTACGTAATATGCATACATATATTTTCTTGTCAGGTGGTTTGGCCAAGAAAGTCGCCACAATATCCTGGTTATTGACATGTTGGGCTCATCTCTAGACGACCTTTTTGCAGCTTGCAACTTTCGCTTTTCCTTGAAAACTACCTTAATGATTGCCGATCAGTGCATGGAACGTGTCCAGTATTTGCACAGTAAGAATTACATCCACCGAAGTATTAAGCCCGAGAATTTTGTTATTGGAAGAAATGAAGTTAGCTCAACGGTAATCATATTACCATTAAGTGTTTATTCAGGCTACAAAATTTAATTAATTAAACACCTGTATACCTACCACTGTTGAACAAGGAGTGGTAGAAATGATATTTCTAGCAAGTTTTACTGAATTTTTGTGCCTCGTTAAACCAACAGATCTATATGATTGATTTTGGAAATGCCAAATGCTATCGGAATCCCAACACAGGAAAACATATATCCTTCAAGGAATACAGGGAACTTGGCTTGAACGCTTGTCATTCAAAGCATCAGTCAATTGGTGCCCTTTGTCGGCTGGAGCGCAGGTGAAATATTGTGTAACCTTATAACAACAACTACTCTCGCGTTTTCCCATTCATTCTTTATTGCCTGAATTACTTCTCCATCTCCCGCCCCCTCTCTTCTTTCGCATAAGCACACTTCTAGTTATTTTCCTTATCTTCTTTCTTTCTATTTAAATTGCGAGGTCTTCCCTAACTTAGGGTGTTATTCCAGTACACTTGTTCTCAGAGAAGAGTGAACAAAGTTGTTTTCATGCATGCAAAGAAATTGAAAAGGTTAGGGGAAAGAAACTCCGCTTACTATTTACGAGAATAACAAATTTTTTCATATCACGCGAACACCAACTTATTAGCTTTAGATATGTACGTACGTGGGATACGTATTTACGTTCTGATATAACCCCATTGGTACACTTGAGGGAATGATCTATAAACAAGAATCGTAGTTGTGCTTGCGCTTATTACTTATTCTCATACGAAGAGGAGACGATATGGTCAGCAAACGGAGTTTATACATTATCTCTGTATTCCTTTTAGTCGACGAGATGACTTGGAGTCTTTGGGATATATGCTGACGTACTTTATAAAAGGAAAACTTCCATGGGAGGACATTCAGGATCCTTCAGAATTAAAAGAACGGAAAATGACTATTTTATTGGATGAACTATGCGAGGTAAAAGGCCATTTATATAACTGCTGCATCCTTCTTTTTACACCTCATAGATTAAATTGATATTTTGTTGTTGTCCTAAGCAAGTCTTGCAAATTTTCACCTCATTAAAAGACAGGACACTGTAGTTTTAATGGGCAGCTTGTTAAAAAGTTATCATTGAAGCACAAGATAATTAAACAGTTTTATCGTTATCTCTTCTACGTTGTTCTCCTCTCGCCTGAAGCGGAGGCGGTCTCGTTATGTACTACTACATACAAGTTTTTAAAAGTTTTAAATTATTCTCTTGTGTAAACTATAGGGATGTCCCGAGGAGTTTGTCAAGTACTTGGACTATTGTCGCAAACTTGGTTTTGAACAGGATCCAGACTACGAGTACCTCCGCCAATTATTTCGAACCGTTTTCAACAGGCTTGGCTACGAATATGATTATCAGTTTGACTGGGTTGGCTCTCAGCAACTGGAGAATAATAAAAAGGAAGCTAATAATAATAACAATAATTCTATCCCTAATACTACCACCGCCACCAGTGCCAAATTTGTGCTCAACCAAAAGCTGCTCAGTGAACACAATTTCTTGTCCTCACCGGTTGCTGTTGAAATTGCAGATGGAGGGGATATACACCAGCGTTGAAAAAATATACATAAAAAAAGTTATCATCTCCGCCACCATCGCAAAACTACAACTCAACGCACAAATTTTTGTTTTTTTTATTGTAGGGCTGTATGTAATAATCGTTTGGGCCTGATGTTTCTCTGCACATAGATCTAGGAGGTTTGACTTGTAATGATGTATAGTACATATAGTTTTATATAATCGTAGTAACAATCTGACTACATACGTAAACTGCGCAGCGTCGTTCCGTCGAATGGGTCATATGATAATAGTAAGTTCGATCAAACTTAATGACATGGCATCCTTTTACGTCGTCGTCGTTGTCGCCGTCGCCGTATGCACGAGTACTGTCTTTAGTCAGTTTATAATAATATGTTATGTATCGCTTGTTGCGTTATGTCATTATTAGCTTTTGCTGATATTAATAGCAAAGATGATAATGACGATGGTGCGCTCATACAAAACAAAGCAAGCTGTATCAAGCTAGTTAGGGACAGCGGGTTTCATTATATTTTATACAACCAAAGAGATGACTATAGTTCATGTGCGCAAAATGAAACATTGTTTTCATTGTTTAATGGAATAACAGGATAAAGAGTATATAATAATAGTAGGGACTGGTTGGTGTGAGTATTATAGGGCAACTTGGTGAAAACATCAAAGAAATCACATTTTGACACTTTTGATCTGCCTTCATCGCTTGATAAACCAAGCAAACGACAGGGGCAAACGGTAACTTGAAAAAGGAATAGATAAATTGGAGTAAAAGTATTTCGAATACCATCCGGTTACATAAAAATCGGCCTTGCCTGTGTATTGTTTATTGCTAGCAGCCTACACATTTTCATGTAGAAAATTTGCTGGTGAAAATATCCACTTGCAAACCACTCCAAATTAGGTATTTTCTATAACAAACTAGTAAAGCGCATTATGTTGGAGAGTCGGAAAAAAACTGGAGAATCGAGCAGGATTAGCGCAGTTCCAAGTTGTTTGTTTATTTAGCGCGTGAAAGGTAGTTAGATTGGCAAACTTACACACACATACGCCAATTGTGTGGGACAGTATATATGAACATACAGTAGAAATCGATCAAAAGTTGGGTCTTTTTGGCCTGCTCTTCATGTACAAACGACAACTGAAAACCTCTTTCCAGTTCCCATTCAATTATCTTTTGGGTTTTCTCCCTTTTTACTGTTGGTTTTTGTAGCTTTACTATACACAAAATTAGATAAACGATTTTTTTTGTTAATAATATTTTCGTGTAGTGTGGTTTTGGTAGAGTGCATTTTGTACATTAGATAAGTAAGAATTGAGTTTATAAGTGTGCTTAGTTAAATTTATATTCAACTGTTAGAATATATAAGTAATAATGTGAATCAATTGACAAAATACATGCATACTATTGATATTGGGTATGGACAATTATAATTTTTTTTCGTATGTCGATCGTACGAATGGAATGTTTTCTTATTTTACCTTTAATTTTGACTTTGTTATTTTCTTTATATGTCGCTGTTTTGAAAACGGAAAAAAAGTAAAATGACATTTTGGAAAACTAATTTTCTATGTTGAGGGGTAACAAAGCATATACACATATATACAGATTACATAATAGTATTAAATGGAATAACTGAAATCATATATGCAAATGTACTGAAATGGAAAAACGATTCAACGTTCAGAGGGCTAGATAGTACAAGAAAGTAATCACCACTAACAGTCCCGGCAAACATTGCATTATACCTAATTAAAAAGTGTGACAATGACTGCTGCAACCTCATGCGAGGGATGCTTGCGTTTAAAACCATAACATGTACGTATTTTGTGTTAAAACTTAAAAGTTATCTGTCCTGATAAGAACGATTACACCGAAGGAGAAAAGTAATTTATTCAAATTAAAGAAGATAAAAAACTCCTTTTTCCTTTTGGAAATTTTCAGGAAAAATATATGAGCCTTGAACGAAGACACCTTTCAGGTCTACATTAATGCATCGTTCAAAGATTTCGCTGTATGTAAAATCGTAAATAAATTCGGTTTCACAATGATTTTTCTATTTTCTTGGACGTCCATTTCCTTTAGTACAAAGCTCGCTAGAGTAGAGGTAGAGACTAAATAACCACGAATATCGCGATCATCATCTTGTCACAATTTAAAATAATTGATGGTCGAAGCAGTAAAAATCAAGTGAAATCTTCTGTAAACGATTTAACACATTATCGTTAATCCAGTCTGCGTTTCCAATGTTAGACTAGAGGTCAAAAATGACTTTCAAATAAACCTTGAGATGTAAAATACATAAAAGAAAGGGTATCATTGTTACATATGCACATGTTTCGTGTCTTGGTTGGATACAATAACGCTACCACAACGCTACGAATGATTGCGCATAGGATGATAGTATCTGGTTGGATGTGTGTCTATTAAAGTGATACTCTGAAGGAAAACCGATGTTGCAGCTGAGTTATCCAGAATTTGGATCTATTTCTTACCCCTGAGAAAATGCTATATTATTTTCAAGGTAAAGAATCTACATCCTACTACCATCTCCGTTAAGAATGACCACCGGTCATGCGGTGTATGATTATTGGATAGCGCAAAAATAATAAAATGAAATGATTTTATGCCAATTTTTATCAAACGTGATACACATACAGCGACAGTTTAAACTGAAATGAAACCATACCGTCGTCGCAACGTCTCGGCATCGTATATTGTCGTTGTGGAGGTGAACGTTACAAAACTGGAATACAGTATTGAATATTCCTATCGGTAGATCTACGCCAGCACATTGATGTTCATGATTCCAATTTTATCTACCATGAAAATAAATGATTATGAAACAGCGTCCGGCATGTATGAAGAAATGAAAAGTACAGTGTACACACAAGGTGAAAACTTTTGAGTACATCAACCGCTCAACAAGAACAATAACTGCCGCATAGGAACAATGCAGTAACAAATGACCCTGTTTTACGGTCACAAAAGCCGAGTCGTATAAAAACGGAGTAAACAATATTATACCAATATTTCTGCAATAGTGTGAGTGCAACATAAAACTGCTTGGTCAATGTTTCTTGTCGCTGAGACGGTCGTCTATCCTTTCTCCATCAAGTAGGAAGCTAGTAGAGGGTTTTTCTTATGAACGGCAGCGACTTATATTCACGTAACACTGACACAATAGCGAATGTCAGCAAGCAAATCGAATTCACCATCGAACAAGCCAGAATAATAAAGAAGCAAATCGAGAATGAAATTTTTTGTGATAATAATCTCTTGTAAACAAAAATCGTTGACCGATGGGGTTTGTGCTTTGCACGACAAAATTAGTTAAGAGTAGAAGCATGTATGTATATTTAAAATTATCTTCAGTTGATATTGAATCTATCCTCAAATGAACTGCTTGCAATTTGGACGCCAGCAGGTATCATGTAAATGTAAGCCGTGAAGCGAGGATAATTTTCCTCTAGAGACAGCGCACCTAGTACTGCACTAAGTTTTAATGTCATTGAGGAGACGTTTTATATTTTTTTGCTGATTGGTATCTTACATGTCTGAGTGCGATACGCTTTACTTTCGCTGGAATAATTCTGGATAAATCCGCATAGTCTAAAATATGAATGTACATGACTCGGTTGTATAATACAAATGCAGTTGTCCGCGTTTTTAAATCTATCATATCGGCCTACGCTGGTTAGGTATCATGTAACACGTACAAGCCACCAAACAATTATTTTTTTGTTATGCATATTCTTACTACTGATATCAATCACGCCGGGAATCGGTATATAAATTACTTCACAAGTTTCACTAACAAATTTTCATGGTTTTCTACCCTGATTGCGCGTTTTTTCATGGATCGATGCTGCAACTCTTAAAACATGGCTTCATTTCATATGAAAGGAAAGATGCAAGAATCAGAAACGTGATCTTTTGGATTTGGAGGTCACTTACATAAGTAAGAAAAGAAAAGAGTAATGTGATCTTACCGTTTAGAATGTCATCAGTGTCGTGGGATTCCACCATGGTACGATGAGCAAATTGAGTACTGTCGGAACCCGGCGTCGATTGCTTCACGTTATTAGCAGTGTGATCATTCACTTTAAAATCTTGATTCTCACCGTTACTGCCGGTGTTGTGGGACGACGACGTGGGCGACGAAGAAGCAGTTTGGGATTCGGATGAAGGGCCGGTCAGGTCATTACTGCATGTGAGGGCATGTTTCAAAAAACGCAAGGCAGGGGGAAATATCAACGAGTCCGGTGGGTCATCCAGAATTTTCACTAATACTGATCAGGTTTCTCCAAGTATTCACATTTTAGTAACACACAAGCACGACTCATTTAACTTTTAAAATATTACCAAACATAAAATTTCAAGAGAGAATGCAATTGAAAAGCTCGATTACAACTTCGCTGTTATGTGATTCAATTCTGAGCAAGTCCTGCAAACTAAAGGATAAAGTTTGGAGGAAACTAGCCTTTCCGTCAACATTGTTGAAAAGATTAAAACTGTTATTTAACTACTACACGTTCTTTTTTCTAAGAGTACTTGGTTAACTCGATTTAAATAAAACATGTGACTTGGGAGCATTATATACAGCGGAAGCCTATATCTTGGCTAAGAAACTAAGCTTTTGGGTGAACAACAACAGATCCCTTTCTTAATATTTGTTTTGAGCTGAAATGGTTCTTACTGCTGCATGTTTTGTCAAATAATTGATTAAGTGCGACGCAGGAGAAAAGAGGAGAAATGCATTACAGGCACAATGAAAGTTTTCATTTCATGTACGAATGTTGAGATACTTAGGTATAGAAATATTTCACGTTGAGAAACAGGTAGAGAAAGAAAGAGAGGGACATGACAAACAGAAGGAGAAAGCTTACTTGGTTTCCAGTTGGATTATTTTATAGATTTAATACCCCAAATAAACATGTTCCTTACGTTGTGTACGTGTTTGCTCAAGTGTGTAGTGTAGTTTATGCACGTTTTTGCAACGATAATTTCGCCTTATTTATACTTTGGAGGAAGAAAGCACACACTTGTAAAGTAAAATTTCATGAGTCACAACTTAACTGAATAATGAAAATAGTTTATGTTATTTTGTTGTTGTTGGTTGGTATATTCCATCGTCGCTTAATATTCAACCTTTGTTTTGTGAAAGTCACGAAACGTCTCCTTACCTTAATTGTATACTGTACTTACATACAAGTTTTTTTTGCACATATCAGCACTTGAACTGAAAAATGCTCGGAAATGTACCTGAGCTAAATAAGCTACGTGTATGAAAATAATTAGAAGGAACAGAGTTTAAGAACATCCAAAAGTAGAGCGTTAATAATTCTTACTGTGTGTGTGTTTCTTTGATTCAGCTGCAGCTGTTTCACTATGCATACTCTCTTCAAAAAGCAGAATAAAAATTACATGATTTCTATATAACAGCCAAATGAAAACTGGAAGAAAGACATGAGTTTATCAACGATTCTCCCTTCCATATACAGTCCCTACAGGATAGTCCTTTGCTGTTGGACACGAGCTTTTTTTGTGAGAAAAATTTGTGAGCGTTTCTTTCCGTCTTTCCCCATTTTATATGCACACTGTTATAGTACCGTCGTTCCAACCGTTTTCCCCTCTTCGCTGATACAGTATCAGGATCCCGACATTTTTGTAGGTGGGTAAAAGTAGACAGGCATACTAGTTTTATTCCGCCGAAAGAAAGGAGACAGACTGCAGCAGTGTAAGCAGGGACTTGTATACCCTCGCATGCTTCAAGACCATCGGTTAAATGGTAAATTTGGATTGTGTGAGTTAAGCTACAATTTACAATACGTGGTCCTAAGTCCTAACGTTCATTTCCGACACATCTGAGACAAGCAAGTACATAGAGGCGTACACATGGCCTGTTGTATACGTACATATTAGGTATATGTATTGTGCAATTATGAAGAAAGCTTACGACAGGGCATTACGGTTTATATGATAAAAAAAAGTAGGTTTCTTCACTTGTAAAGATAGCAGCCTCTTTTCTTATCTAAATTTGCAGCAGACAAGGGAAGACACACAGACATACGGTGCTTGTAATAGAGGAGATACTAGCATTCATTTATGTAGGCGGAATCAACTATGTGGAAGGGAAAGGGCGATAAACGAAAACGCTGTACTCCCGCTCCATTCTGTATAAGTTTGGCAAACGGTTTCACTGACTTCCTGTGGTTACCAGTTCCACATTTCATAGTCGGGACTACAATGATTGTGGGGTAATGCATAGTCCCTATACCGCCGCACCAGCTCCACCATCTATCTCACGGTGTTGCCCATGTAGCACAGGGACAGAATGGGAAGGGATAATGAAAGAAAAAGCAGTGGAGTCACACAAGCTGGTATACAGCTCGTATTGTTGGAATAATTATAATACCACTCTAAAGAAATAACGATCACGAGGAATCAAGGAGAAAGCAAAGAGAACGACATGGTGATACAATAGTGCAGGCAAGCATCCTTTTCTGAAAAAAAGTCATACCATTTCACGTTGTACTTTCCAACTTTACTACTTGAAACACGTATAAACATTATACGTCATTACTTCAAGCCTAGCCAAAGTGACTAAAGCAATTGAAAGAGACGGAGAAAGCGATGCTTTTGTTGTGCACATGATGCGTATACTATTACAAGCATAGGCCCAAAGGAACAAAGCAAGCCGTGTACAAGTTCTATCTACTTAGGAAGTAAACAGGGATGGTTGAAATTGGTGTATGGAACGTTTGGTATGGTTTCCACATTGTTAATGCTGCTTCTACTGCTGCTGCTGCTTCTTCTTGGTAACAAAAAGAAAGTAGAGCTGTGCTACGAGCCTTCGAAATGCTCACGAGTGTTATCGACCATATCATGGGTTGTGTAGCCGTACTCCCGACTATCAACCGTACTTTTAGGTTTTTCTGGAATTTAGCTTGTAGTGGTGGCAGTAAAAGTAGTGTGCTACTCAGGAACTACTGCTATTCGTAGACGCACACCGTTTTTACTGGTTGCGTGCTGGAAATTTTCTTTTTTTTGTTGTCTGTGTACAAGTAGGAAAATTTTCACAAAGCTTTTTTAGACATCGAGCGAGCGTCCGGACAAAGTGAAGGTTACATATACATTACATCGAGGCAGCACTGCTAAATTGTGCTATATGATCTGCTCTTACCAACAACTACCTGCGTTGTAAATGCAAAAAAACGCAAAGAATTGTGTAAGAAGACGCCAATAGGTATGCTGTGTAGACACAACCGGCTAGTAAAAAGCAACAGCAGCACTGTAATTGTAATACACTACTACTTATATTTGCTCTACCAGTGCACTCTTCAGCTCTTGCCCTCTGTTTCTACGTTTCCCTGTCATATTTAAAATATGTATAAATAGAGAGAGATAGAGAGAGAAATGAAACTTTTCCCGTTGAATCTCTTTTTCTTTCTTCGTCTCTCGGTAGAACAACAGTGATTCAATTCTCTGCTGAATAGAAAACACTAACAGAGAAAACGAGTATTTACTCACTACAAGTTGGGGTATGTATGTCCGTCGTCCATATATAACGGATGCGTATATACGGCATTTTTTTTATTATGGCTGGCTCCCTTTTGCCTCCATTGATTTTATTGCTCCCTGCTTTTTTATTGTGCATGGTATTATGGATGCGTTGTAAACGGAGGTATGCATATCGTCAACAATAACACTTTTGCTTTACGCTTTTCTCGATTTTTATATCATCACCGCTTACATGGCATTGTCTGCTTATTTCTGGAAAGGTTCGGTTCGTTCTATATTAATATTTTTCAAAGGAAAAAGGAATTCACTTAGTGTGTACCCTGTTATAAACAAATTTCATTTTCTTAATCGAACCAGAAAAGGCAGCCGACTTGCTTCCTTTGTTCTTGTTTTTCATCTTTGAGCTAGAGCTAATTATTAAATTATATGCTTTCCCTTGCTGTATGGTACCACTGAGATGGTGTTCGTGCTCAAGAAAGAAAATTTAGAAAGGTAGGCATTGCTGTTGCACGAAGGCCATATATTTGCAACGCTGTTCTGTCTCTGTCTTCAAGAAGGAAACTTGATGATTTTTACATAAACAAAAACTTTTTTTGCATAATGCATCGTCGTGACCGTCGTGGTTGTCTTCACACCATCACTACGTATGTATCTATGTAAGCATTTCCATTCTCATATCCACACATCCCTGAAGTGTGGAATGGAGTTGGCAAGCACACCCAATTAACAAATCTAGACAAGGCACGTCAATTTTTTGCTTCTAGCATGGATGATGGATGCCAAGTTAACTATGTAAGAGTCTATTATGTATAATGCATGACTAGTGTGGCATAGGAAAGCATGTGAGGAACGCGAGTGGGTGTAAAACAAGCCGTGTCTTTGTTCATGGCTTGATATGGATTAATGGAATCGTTGTAGTATAGTAGTAGTATGATGTTAGAATTTCTTAGAAAATAATAGACAGCGTTTTATTTAACAACACGTTTCCCGGCTTTATGGATATAAATGACTGAAGTACATGATCTTGTCTGATATGAAATTAGTTATTTAGTTTCTAAAAACATTCAGGCGATTGTAGATGAAAAACAAGACGCAGTATATGTGTACATAACGCCCTCCATGGAATTAGAAGGATTGCAGATGCAATTACTAGCGAGTTTCAATATAAATTCATCCCTACACATACGATAGACTGAATTATACACATATGGACCGAAAGAAATTCATGAAATGAAAGGAATGTCACATTCAACACTGAGCGATCCGTTTGTCGTGTAAACTGTCAGTGTTATGGAGTTAGTACAGCCAGACGAAATTGGCTAAAACCTACTCAAAGACATGGGCTTAAAACGCAGTTGCTCAATCTGATAAAGCAAATAAGTTTCCTCCCGCTTAATGCTTGTTGAGTAATGCGGACTTGAGTGCACATCTTTGTAGTGATTAAATCACACTATCATGGATTTTGGCGGGGTTATCATTAGTGTCGCAAAAAATTAATACCAGGCACGCGTATAGTTTCTAAACGCCCAATTGAACATAATCCGCTGAATTCGTAGTGACCTAACATTAAACAATAATTACGACGACAGCGCCAAAATGGGTATTCACAAATTTTCACAAGGTGAACTTCCTGACTGCCATCCACCAACTATTTAATTGTTTATGATACCTAGTTAGTGTTTCACATAAATCAGTTTTGATAAATATTTAAGTCTTTTGTTGAGCGTAGTTAGTATCTTGATAGTGTCCCTGCGCTAATAATCTTCACCTATAATATAATAGACTCCGAATCGTTTTCGACCCAGGATATCCTTTCGGATGTAGCTTTCAAAGGCTTAGTGCTTTCACAGCACAACCTTATTAGCACAAGTTTGTTTTATGTAGACAGTTATTTATTACTGTCGGACAACGTAAACTTGTAAAGCAACTCAACGGGAAAGAGGGATACGCATATTATTTTATTTTAGCAAGATTTTCATTAGATTTAATACGAATTTTTTAAAATTATACGATAAAATTTGATTGAATAATGAATGTTGAAATGTGTAATTATCGTGTGGTAATAATGAGTACAATGAGCATCGCCAAAGGCATTTTCTGCTGCCATCTTCGTATACGCTTATGGGCATTATGACGATGAACTCAAAACGCCTAGCCTGTCGAAGTCTGACATTTCAAAAAAGCTACCAAGTTCAGAAAAAGAATAGTCTTAAAAGAATAATCCTGCCAAATGTGTTATCTCCCAGTAGTCCGAACAAAGCCCGCCGAAGCTGGATCTACCATGTTCACTACACGATCGCAAATCTACATCTTTTTAAAATTGCATTATGTATTTGTTTGTGGGCACAAGTTGTGGAAATAATACAAGTGGTAGTGGGTTTTCCTTCATGTCTTTATCCCTCCTTTGGCAATAGGTTGACAGAGATGTATGCGGTCTCACACACATGGTAGATATGGAACGAGAACAAAATATGCCTTGCGGATGCAGCAGTCACACACAGCTTTATTGTATTATTCTCAGTTAATCCACCGCTTTTCAAACGTCTCTCCTCTACCAAAATAATGCTTTACCCAGATAACTACTCTCAAAACGCAGCTGAAAGTTCTCTCGAAACTACATTAGTACTAGTAATAAAAAGTTGCATTTATCCAGTCGTTTTTTTTAAGTTACGGCAGGCAGGTACCAGCATATGCGCTTAGTAAATGGCGTAACAAACCAAACTTTTTTCACACTCTGTCAATACGGAGCGGTGATTATTTCCTGAACTTGACTTCAACTTACATAAAAATCCTCAAAATGAAATCCATGTATTCTGTATATTTCAACTTATTTGACTAAAACCTTCAAATAAACAAATACGACGTGATCCCAAAAGTATCGACAGATGGACTCCCTCAAAACTTTCATTTTGGTAACATTTCCCATCATATAATAACTTTTTTCTCGGAAGTTAATAGTAGCATATGATGTAAGTAAATATTGGGAGACTACAACAAAAGAAAGTAATCTAAAAAATCAAGAAAGGTAGTTTTCAATTTCACTCTTTCAGTACTATGGCGTGCAAAATGTCTTTAGAACGGTATTAACCCATACCGTGTGGTTACCTTTCCCTATACACTGGAAAAGACTCGTAATTTTTTGTCCTGTTTCACATTCACATTCGATTTCTTTTTTTCCCTTTCCATCCGAACACAGCCGACAGAATTAGCTCGCTTTCTCCGGCAGCAGTCTACCCATTCACAGCGTGGTTTGTAGTAGTATGTGTATAACGGCAACAATTTTACTACGTGTCGAAGTCACTATAAAAATCCTTCTCACAATAACACTACTATCACGAATTTAAGCATCTTGGCAAGTCTGTAATATGTATACATGCACTTAGCAGCTACAAAAGAAAGCATTGCATTCCAATCTTCTTTCCATAGTGCCGTACTGCTGTTCTCTGTCGTTGGTATCCTTTATCCGTTGCCTCTTTGGGCTGGAGATTATGTTTTACATTCTCATTTTTCCTTCCCCTACGACTTTCCTTTACCGAGAGCGTTAGAAGTGGTGTAAGCAAAAGACACCGCAGCAGTAGTGTTTGTAGTTTGTAATTCAATACACAATTTATAAAATGACGTACAGCAGCAAAAAAAAAGTTTTCTCGTATGTCTGAGGTCTAAAATGTTGTGTATTTTCTCCAATTTCGAATATGTTGAAACAACTTATATATCGTCAACGTGCAGCCGTGAAAATGAATCTGAGGAAAAATGAGCATTTCAAAGAGGGTCCTTCTCACTCGTACATTATTATGACAGATGGAAAACCATATTCTTTGAAACCCGCGATGTCGTTTCTATTTGAAAGAAGTGAACGGATTTGTGAAAGAAATAAAAAGTAAGGTAATCTGGAATCTCTTTGTGTTTTATACACGTAAAAAAGAAAAACACTGATACTACCCTTTCCACCACCGTCATAAAGATACCATAAAATACAAATACCTACGCAGAATCTTGTCTCCTCTGGAGAGAGTTTTTCCGTGGATTTGGCAAAAACATTACTTTCCCCTTGTTGTCTTTGTTGTTTTATGCCCTTGGTTTCAGACGTATGATAATAGCAGGTGGCGGTTGTTGTAGCGAAAACTATCATCGTCTTTACTGCCTCATTTTCATGGTTTGTAGACGGGCAACGGACGTAGTAAATATGAACATACACTTTTTCGACCTATTTTATTCCCTGCATTAATTTTCTTTATTTCCCGGCGCTCTTGACTGGTTCTTCTTAAAGATGCAGGTGAGATTCATTCGGGTTACAAATATTTTATGTGTGTTGTCACCATTAACAGAAAATGGCCATTATGGCACTTACAAACATACCACCATATATGGTATATCATCTCATATTAACAAGACGTGTTCGATCTTTCAGCATTATGTGGCTGCCAAAGGAAACTAATAAAGGCAAATAGAAAGAATAGAAAGGATGTAATGCATCCGACAGAACTGAACCAGTTCATAGGGCGTATTTCCGTTTTCCGATACGGTTGATATATAATGTCCGAAATATCTACATTATGTACTTTTGTCTCGCCCAATGAGAATATGACTGATTGTGAGAATGCTAGTTAAAATATTGTTTTTTAGGAAAGTTATACATACATATGTGCAATTTATTTTACAATATAAATGTTGTTTAGTTCGTTGCATATTGCGTTGTTTTAAAACTTTTAGCGTGTCCAAAATGTAGGAAAGCCGTAGATTCCCTCCTGTTGCGTCCATACTTTTAGGAAAAAATGTCAATACTGTTAATGTACATAAACGTATTATAATGTAAGAGCTTCTCATTTTCCAGCTTTTTATTAAAAAATTATTGCAAATGTACTGATGGTTTTCTTTGCTATTTCTTGGAGGTTTAAAAGTTCCTACTAAAGAAGAATATGGAGTAATACCTACTTCCATATTTAAAAATTTACTTTAAAATATTCTTGCCACGTGAAGCTCTAATGCAGCATCATTAAATATTTGTAAATCACTGACATTAGAATATCGCTCAAAGAATTATCTTCAAAACATCCAAATATAAAACTTTAGTCTCACAAGAATTAATGCGAATTTTTTTTAAAAAGCATTTTAAGTTTTCTGAGTCCTAGAATATTTTTGGAAATATTAAGCGCGCAAACAAAATATACAGTCATAACTCTGTTGTATAGTCCCGGTTAAATCTGCGTGCATGAGCTGTCTGACAGTTTCAGAAAAATCACATTAATTTAAATTTAACAAATGTAAGCAATTTTGAAAAATAAAAGATCAAAGAAGTTTGCACACAATTTATTTGGATCATCCCAGGATTTTTTTTACCACATCTCCTACATTGGAGTTATATTTGTCATTGTCGAGTTAAAAAAGCATAAATGCTTGTTGTTTGAATTATACACAATACCATGTAAATGGTTTATTTTTTTCGTAAAGACGCACTACCAATTCCTACGTTAAATTTACATGTTAGCTTTTAGCTATATGTATAATACAAGACGAAAACGCTGCGCCTCAACACTCACCTTTGCCGTCACTCAAGAAGCATAAAGTGAAATTCATCGTGATATGCGATGAAACTGTTGAAAGTTTGTTACAACGAATAAGTGGAAAGGTATGTGGATGGCGGTGGTAGGAGCCGTTTTTCATAGGTGGGACTGGTTAGTACATATTTTAAAGGACAAGAAGATATGTTGTCGAAGAGCATGCTACAGTGCACAGAGTAAATATATTATGTACCAACTACAGAGAGTAGTGTGTGTGTGTGTAGTGAAGTACCTTGGGAAAGTGGAAAGTAATAACACGGTTACTTTCAGTTTCCATAAATATGTAATATTTTTATGCATTCTAAAACATGCCTCACCATTTTCTCTCGTGTCCATTTTTACGGTAAAACGGTAATGTCTTTCATGCATTATTTCTCAAACTTTTAACGGAATTACGAGTTCTATCCAATATTTTTTTCATTTCAAACTTGTCAACCGGGAACCTCCACTACACATCAGATACAGCAAAGCTTTCAAAAATAAAGTTGGATAGGAGGTGGAAAACAAAATATTACAAACGCGGCGACTTTACTTCATTATTTACCGCTATGTGCGATCTCATGAGCGTGGAGAAAGAGACGCAGAAGAGGCAAGGCAGAGGCAGGCAACTACGACAATGTGATTGTTTACACCGACGGTGGCACGTAGTCTACTAGGTTCACTTTTTTTAGTGACTATTTTGCTATGATGGTGTTATTATAAGGGAGAATAGAGAAGCACTTGTACAGTTTCGGTGTGAATGACGTTAAGTCAGGTCCAAAAAAAGTGAATTCTGAGAAAGGTGTAATCCTATTAGTCTATGAGCGACAAAAATGGATCCTACACGTCTAGGTGGTGTCAATTCAATAAACAGACGACTTTGATCTTGCAGAGACGACAATGTATACGCAGAAGGGAAAATGACGCGACCACTTTGACGCTAAAACAGGCATGGTATAAACGTACACAATGGGAAATGGGAGTAAGCAAAAGCAAGCAAAAGAGCTTGAATTGATGGGTTGCTACAAGCGAAAAAGGCTCAGCGCTAAGCCTTTTACAGGTAGTTTTATGAGCAATATGCAGTAGAGTAGGGATAGGATTCATACGATAAAGATTTTTCTAGATATATCACTCCGCTTTTACTGCATGGTAATATGTTAACATAATTTTTTTTTCGCACTCGTAGTGTGAATACCTAAAGCATATGCAGCTATATAGAGAGGCATATCATATTGCCGATCCCGCTGGTGAACTTATACAGGGAAACGTTTTGAAGCCAATATTGTCCTTAATAAGGGAAAGAGATCGTTTGGACGTTTTACCTCTTCTTTTATATTTTGTAACGTGTGTGTTGCATCTGAACAATAATGCAGATACTTCTTGCCAGCTAGCTGGCCCGTGATATAGCTCATCTTTGCATAGTCACACAGTATGGAACAAATGGTTTATTCTTGGCAGGAAATTTTAATAATATCCCACTCGATACAGTGTTCCTGCAGGTAAAAAATTTATTGTGCTTCAGATCAGATATCGAATTCCCTTTTCCAATTCTCAGAATAATCATGAAATCACGCCCATATTGTGACAACATTGTTATCATAATAGTTGCAGATATATGACTATTTTATGTGCTAAATACGGTTTCTTTTTGTGAAACAATAAGTAACCATACTAAAGCTTACTTCATGAGTAAATGTGGAGACGCTACTAAAGCGCTAAAGTATGTTTATTACTTCTGTGGAGTGTAAAAGCTTATTGCAGCAACTTTATGGTACATCCAGCGTCATTAATTGCATACTTGCGTGTAAGTTGCAAAGAAAAAATAAAGACTAACATATTTCAGCTTTTTAGCTTCTTTGTTACATGCATCGTGGGAGGGATGGGGGATGACGATGTTAATAGCGTAATCGTACAGCTAAGACATGATGGGAGAGAATTACACGTAATCACCATCAACATCAGTATTCAGTTTATTATCAGAAGAAAAGACTGACAAATTACCAACTGGTATAAAAAGGATTAATTAAATGAGGAGATTAAGAAGGTGTCGTTATGATTTTATATAAACATAAGATTTGAAATAATAGTTACGAGGTTCTTTTTTTATCAAAAATCTTATTTTGCAACAGGAGTTCATTGCGGAGTAATTTGAGATGTATCTGTAGAATTATGTAATAAAACGTGTTTTCACACTCTTAAGTCCACGTTTCCTTATTTTTTTTTAAATTTACGCAATAATTTATGTATGCTAGCTAAATAGTTAAGTGTACAGTTGCAGTTGTATGGAGGTAAATATTATCATCTTTTAAACCCACATACCTGTTTTTACATGCCTTCAAGCTAATTTTACGAAAGAAAGACGGAAGAAATATTTAAAATAATAAAAAGTTGTCAAAAGTAAAAAATTGTTGTTGCCAAATAATTTCTGTGTATGTACTGTAAGCTATTTGATTGTAATATAGCTACCATGTGCAAAGTATAAGTTGTAAATTAGGTGTAAAAATCGCAGCACATGGATCCTTTTTACCAATATATATAATTATCAAGATTTTTAACGTATTGCAGAGTGCATGCATGCTACGAGGGTGCATAATACATACGGAAAATTTTGAAAGTCTGCAAAGCAAAGAATGTTTGCGTGTTTACTATTTGAGTGATAGTGTTTACAAATGGACATACCCATTTTGAAAGTGTTAATTTAAAAGTCGGTAGGTTTGGTTTTTATGAACGTTAATTAAAATTATTGTGTTGTCACTATCACGTATTACATCAAGCTGTTTTTTTTAATAAATTGATGATAATGTATGTATGAAAAGGTCCTTTTTATTAGCCTTTTAAGTTATTAAAAAATTTCTAACCTAACCTAAAATGTCCTAACAAGTTGTTTACTGACTTTATCTTCACCATTTCTACGTTCACTTGCCTTTTACAGTGTAGCGTCAGCGTCGATCTTAATGTGATTTGATCACAGCAAGAAACTGTCAGTAGTTTTATCCGATACGCGATATCTATAGATTCTTTTACTTATGTAACTAAAACATGATGCGTGTTTTATAATGCTAACTAATTATGACTGTACGTACATGTATTAGTCGAGAGGATGCCTTTAGATTAGTATGATAAGTTGTAGGGCCGTCGATATACGTGTTGAGATCCAAAGAGTAATATTCATTATAAAAGTATTTACTATTTGTACATAAACATATAATAAAAATTACTATACTACAAGTGCAGTCTTTCTGTAAGCTGGAAAATCTTATTTGTAATAATGTACTTATATGATCAAAGTATCGTGTAAAAATGTTAAATTTTCCGATAATAAATGATAAAAAGTAAACATGAAGACAGCCATAAAAAATTAAGATATGAGCTTACAATGTTTTAGGTATAAAGAGCTTGCAGGTTCATAATAAATTACAATTGACATATAACGTTATTCCTCCGTCAAAAATATTTTCATTGCCCCTCATAAATTTCAAGTGTATCCCGGTTCTGATAGAGTCAGTTTACGATTTGAAAGCAATCAATTTTATTAAGTAAGAAAGAAAACTTATTTTAGATGGCTACTACTACTTTGTCCTAACCATTATATGATCTGCACTGTTTACTTCTCAAATATGTTGAGATTTCTTCCCATATTTAATGAGTTATGATTTCAGAAAATATTTCTTTACTGCTTAAATATCACGAAATCGTAATTCAATCGTAATTACTGTCAGAAAGAAATGCACATTTGGGCTGATCGACTAAAAGGGGCATTCACGAAGATATTCACAATTGCATGTAGCATTCATTGTTTATTTGCTGTGCCATGCCAAGTAGGCGATCTTAACAAAAAAATGCCAGCACATCATCATCCCTCACATATTTTCATTCAAAGTTTAGACTGTAAAAAGAAATAAACAAACAACTACACCCAAACATATTATCATCATATGCATGCTGACTAAGCATTAATACGAAAGCAATATAAACTAGCAGCAAGTATTTAACTCGGAAGAGATCTCATTCATTGTAGTAATTGTAAATAAGGAACTAAACAAGACTACTGACTACTATTATTAACTCAAACGTCTAATTTTATAAACCCAAGAGTAGGATTATATATATAAGGTATAAAATTTTTGATGATGGCTTATAAATTTAAAAAAAGTAATGTAGACTAGGTTTTAGATAATTTCCTGATTATCAGATAAATAACTGTGCGTGGCATATACAACACTACACACGACTGGGTATATAGGTACATGGAAGTATATAAGTATATTGCATTATTTTATAGCAGTAGTGCGTAGTTTATGGAGGTAAAGCTTGCTTGTGTAGGCACGGGTATTATTTGTGGAGTGCATTTTTGGCAACAAATTTTTTGCATTCTGCGTTAGGCTCGCTTCCTAACATATATCTCATCCGTAACACACTTGTCTGCAATAAAAAATTACATTCCGTAACGAAATCGTCTACATGCCAGCCAGCATACAAAATAAACACGACAGCACTAGTTATTGAGACGTTCTATACTGAGCATCCATTCTAATTATTAGTATTTGTCTTAGTCCAGCTCTGTGATTTCATGTTATTGTGAGGGGGCTTTTAAAAAGTCGTAAACACTTGAGACAAGATAATAGTAAATTGTGAGCAGGGCTTTTGTATAAATTGCAGTGGATAGAATGTTTAAAGTCTCGACTAAAGACCGACAAAGGAATTTTGAGCCGTGTAATCTTTGCAAATGTGACAATAACAAACATGATCAAAAGAAAAAGTGAATTTCTCAAATGACTGGCATACATATTGATGCTACGGTGTTTTGATGTACTGATTACAATTGCAGATGAGTCGAAGAATATATATATAAGGAAGTGAACATTCTGTTCCTGTTTTATTCTTTCCACACGTAGGAAAAAGCGATGATACCTGTGTTCAAATTAAGTAACTTTCATTTGTCATTATATTTTTTCTCTCTTTTTATACTCAATCCACTGCGCAGTTTTAATATCGTGATCATTTCCCGCGTGATACATTTATTTTCTCCTCCATTTCGAATTCTTGATTATGTTTTTGATAGCTATTTTAAATCATGTCACGTGTAAAGTGGATACCTAACGAGACCACACGGAGAACACAAATAGCGTTCTTGAGTATCCCCCAATGAGGAAGGTGATAGATGACATCAGTAGTAAGGAAAAGTTTTTGCTGCGATTTTTCAAGGTATACACCCATTCATTTTGACAAAAAAGTGCTATAAGATTTATACTTCCATGTTTTGAGGCTGCACGTGAAAACAACTGCTTTATTCAAAACACAAAACACATTACAGAAACAAATGCCTCACATTCTCCAAGTCATACTCACTCAGTATTCAAAAGCCACTCCAGCCTAACTAACAATAAAAACCTAGCCCATTATAATAATATAACTATCTGGTTACTGCGTCGAGTTTAGATTTAACTCCAATCACATACCTGACGATACTTTGCACATGAGAACCCCTGTTTTTGATATTTACATTTATATTCCATTATTTATCACGAAGTAAACGTATATCTACGTATGAATAGTTATACGACTTGCGTTGCGAGAACCCATCTATCTTTTCTTATTAGGCAGCTCTATCATTTGCTTGTGCTGAATGAGTTGAGTCTTCAGTCCACATCATTTTATTGCACATAATGTAACTTAACTGGTGTATAGTAAGAAAGCCATCAAACATACCATACGCTGCTGCTCTGCTCCATAGACCAGTATTATTTCAATTGCCAACTTTAAGCCGTAGACACTAGACATAGACACTAATCAAAACATTCTTTCAACTCAAGCTCTGATGTCGACTCTCTATAATTTGCCCAAGGTGGTTAAGAAGACACAACCATTCGACTATATCATATCATCAGGCAAAAAGGAACGATTGAGCATAATACGTGTTTAGTTTATAAGTAGGCACATAGTGCATACCAGATACCTGTATGAACTGCAAGAACTCATCTTCATCGCAGTTGCTTCCATAACCGCGCTATATAGCGTACACAGTCTCATTGAGCATTTTGTGTGGGGACGCAAACGCTAAAGGTACCGACTACAAGTGCAACCACCTCAGATATAGACTTACACGGCAAAATATGTCTGCTATTAATTTATGGTTTAATATTTGATATTCGTCAAGATGATCATCTTTATAAGCTAATGTATATGTATGTTTGATAGCAAATGTTGTTTGTTGTTGTTTGCATGCATCGCCCCAACCAGCCAGAAAAAGAGCAAGTTGTGTACATGTGTGCGTGAGTGTCTTTTTGTGTCTGTTTGAAAATTCAAATGAGAGAGTTGAACTCATCATCGTCATCATTATCGTCAGCATCATCTTTTGCACCAAACAACCAGTCTTATTTTCGACGCTGATACAGATACCAGAAAGGGGTTAATCTTGAACGGTAATAAAAGAGAATGGAAGATCCTACCACCACCGCACCACCATCACCACCGAGAGAGAAAGAACATTACAATTATTATTTCTGGTTAGAGATCCATTTCTTCAACCTTTTTAAAAAGAAATACTTGTTATTACATTGTTGGGCACTGCTCACGCACATCACAATATAACAGTCAAGTTAAACAAAAGGCGAGAAGGTGATGTTGACCGCACTTTTTGTGAGTGGGATAAGTGAGTAAAGGATAAGAGGAGCCAACTTGTTGGTTGACTGCTGCAGACCTGCACAGGATAAAATGATGATGTGCTTTGTTCAGCGAGAAGCTGTTGGCTCGGCTGTTGCATTTTTGTAGTTGACTTCGTTGATGGTAGAAGCAGCAGTAGTGTTGGTAGTAGTCTTCGCAGGCCTACACAAACTGGTCATTGCATCCATTCGTTATGGGGTCGGTACTGAATTTTTCATGCCACAATACCTTCGTGTCTCTCTCGCAGTAGTTTAAAGTTGTAGTTGATGATGTTGTTGTACAAAGCATTGTTAAAACATAAAGGAGAAAAGATAAATTGATCAGTGTACTTGTTGCTGCGTTGGCTTCAACAACAAACATCTGCATAAATATTCTCCTCTGCATTTACCAGTACTCGACCACTACCACCTAAAAGAGATTGCATGAATAAGTAATTAGTGGACATACATTCATTCAGTGCGCATAGTGTATGAAAATCAGACTCTTGCAGAAAGTTTGTACTCTCGTCGTCGTCGTATCGTTGGATATATTACAGTATTGTTGGAGTCAAGAGGGAGAGAGACAGAGAGATCATCAACACCAACACTTGTCGGCAGAAGGAGGCATAGAGCAGCAAAAAGAAAACGGAAATTGATAGTTGTTGTATAATGCTCATGAAGGAGAAATGTAATAGTGATACAACAAGAAAAATTGTTACTGCGATGCTATTCGCAAGTCATCAGTGACAGAATATTATACTATTATAGCGTAATAACTGCGCAGAGGCGTCTGCAATTGATTACATGCTTTGTCGATTTCGTCAATATTCAAATTCAACGATCATTTCACTTTGTGCACGTACGTGAACATTAAAAGACAGATATTATATGCGAATGAACGCATCCGCGTCGATTTAACGATTTTCTAATGAATGCCTTTTGAAAGTTTTTTTTCCTGTTAAGAGCCTGTTCGATTTTGTTAGAAAACAAATTTTGAGAAGCATTATTATTACACTACTGGCAATATTTGTACGCTAATGATGATAATATACTTGTCCTAAGTTGATAATAACTTTTGCCCCCTGCAACCGCCAGTTATAACTGCTTCTGTTAAAACATCAATCTCAACATCGTCAACAGCAATTTGTGTTTTGTGGTGGGTGACATTGAACTTGGAGGAGACAAGACAAGTCGTGGTGAAGGCAGGGAAGAGGAGAGAGAAACATGTAAATCCATTTAACAGCAAAATTGTTCGCTTTACTTTGTCCGTTTTAGTTCGTTAGAGTACTTTTGTACGATAGTCGCAGTGGAGGTAGTGGTATGACAGAGTGCAGAGCAGAGAGGAATGAGTAGTGCTTGCGGTTAGTTTTTCTGTATTGTTGGGCTATCATGCGGAATGTTGTAAAACTGTAGCATCTCGCAGACTCGCACACATTGACTCGTAAAGAGAAAAGAAGATGCTCAAGGGCAGCGAAATTGTTACAAGAATTCTGCTATAGTGTACACAATATCATAAAAATATCTGCTGCGAATAGAGGAGGTAGTTGGCAATAAATTTTAGTGGGTACAGTTTCCCTGTGTGATTGCCGTTGCGTTGTGTGTGCTAACGCTGTGCAGTGGAAAAGTGAGCAGCAGAGACTGACTGTCAAAGTTGTGGCAACTGGAGAAGACGCAGGAATTAAAATAATAACTTTTTTTATTACCACTGTTGTAATCGTAATTGTTGGATCCTTGAAAAAGGTAAATGTCTTGAGGAGAGTACACGCAAAAAGTATACATACTCCGTATAATATGGTGTTCTCAATAATAATGTAATACATATAGGTACGATGTATCATCAAGTTAAATATACCAGTCATAATGGACGTCAGCAGTGAATCTTAACTGATAAGAAGATAAGTGTATATACAACATACACACATTCATGCTCGGCATAAACCATGTCACATGTGGACTGCTGCTAAAAAACGGTATAAATGAAGGTCATGCCAGCATTACTTAAATGGTATGACATGATGATTATTGATTCCAAAATGTTCCATTGCGCATATAAGATCCCTTTTCGTTTATTGCAATACCGCCAATCACAAAACAATAGTAGCATCTCGTAGTTATTAAAGGATCATTATTATTGGAACTTGGTACGGTTCATCAGAGGTATACGTGACCAGAATAGTAATAAAAATGTGGGACTGACCTTTGAAGTCCTCAAGGATATTTTTTATTGCAAGGGGTCAACTACATCTCTCATCTTGATTGGTACTGATTTGCTTTTATATGCTATCATCAAAAATGTTACGTACGTTGTACGTATGTGATGTGTGGACATAAAGTGCATTCAACAAATTACCTATTTTAATAGGATGAAAAAGTATTTTATGTTAGTCGTTGAGCAAATTGCCATTCTAAAATTGTATACGTCACTCTCGTTGGCTGCCGCTGCCACTGTCCCTACTTTTATAATAAAATGATAATAATGCTCCATTATAAAACTTGCCAGTTTAACAGGTTTACAAACTAAATTAAAGCTAAACAAATGGCACGGTTGAGTGAATGAAGTATTCATTTATGACAATCAGGTATTGTATCAAAATAATGCAGCCAGAGAGAACCGACGAATTACTCAACCTCACCTCAATTTAATTCAATTCTCCCCAACTCACTAATCAAAGGTCATTTTATATGTTGGAATGGAATTGATGGCTCTTATGGACATCATTAATTGTACTTGTAGAGGTACTTGTTGCCTATATATGTACTTAATTTTGTGGCTAATGCAAAATTGATAGACAGTTTGTTGTAGCGTTTGTACTTTGTACGGTCGTGTACCATGATGTCGATGCCAAAATGAGAAAATTTGGTAGTGCTGCTGCCGTTGCAGCAATAGCAAATCAAAAATGGAATATATGTATATATTAATTTAATGCGCTGAATGTAATGACTAAATTATGTTTATATCATTTAAGTAGACAAAGGGGACTGTTGTATATAGAACCTTCTAAATCTAAATGGCACTTTTAAACAAACCGCATGTTTCCAAAAGGCCACTTGCACGCGTAATTGACACTTATACGATGTTATTTTTACTGAATCAAAACCTTTGGCACAAACACGGTTATGAGCTTGATGTGCTTGACAGGATTTCTAAAAAAATAACAGAACTACTTGTTTGTTTAGTCAGCTAACAAGTTGAAAGTGATGCTTGGTCAGGTCGGGACTCTTTTGCAAATTTTGTGAAATATCAAAAAGAAATGTTTTACGTTTTTTTTACCTTCTCAACAAAATATTTTTACGTCAATTTCTACTGACCAAAATAATTCGGTCGTGGTGTGGTTACACAGTAATGTATTGGGGAACTTTTTAGAACCATTTAAATCAATTTTCATGTGAAGGGACAAAGCCAACAAAAGGACGTTACGAGATTTTATACATTGAGCATTGATAACAAGAAAAACGTGAATGCATGAACAATGCCTAGATGCTTATTATATTATTTGTTGAAAAAAATACTTTTCTGATAGCTACAGACACAAAACACATAGGAGCCGGCAATTGCTTCTGTTGTTACAAGAGATTGTTGTTTCGTCTTCCTACTGCTGCTAGCTTATTCATTCTACTAGGTTGCCGTTACTGCCGTTATTAGGCAGTCAGAGGAGCAAGCTTACTAATTGTTAATTAAACGACTTATTATCTTCTCTGCATAGTACGTACTTTAAACAAATTACTCAAACCAAATTACTCTTGTAACCGTGCTGTTGATATCCAACCACGAGAAAACCATTACTGCCTATTTGTATAATCAGCGTTAATTGTAATGTGGCTAATTAATTAAATAGTTTTGGTGGGCATAGACGCACAGACATTCCCTTATTATATACGCGCAGCTAGAAGCCTAGACGTGAAAAGTAAGTTGCAAATGGGAGCATTAATTAAGTATACATGAGCCATGTCCTTTACAGTCGTAAAGATAGATGAAATCTTGCTCTCTTGCTTGGTTTAAAATTTAATTAACCATGATGAATTCCACAGTGCTGACGATCCAATTCTTCCATTAAGTTATCATATTTCAAGAAAGAAGACTAAACGCAACACAAATATATTCAGCAATATCGATTAAGCAATAATTAATTGTGTTATGTATCACTATCTCAAACATGTTTTGATTACTATCAAATACATTGTTTTAGTAAGATATTAACGCAACCTTGCCACTTAACTGATTGCGTACTGCTAAGCTAAGCTAATACTTTAGCACTATAAACCTCATTATCACATACGTAGAAAGTTACATTTGCTAGATTAGTTTATGACTCATGTTTTGAATCTTCTATCTTTCATTGCGGTGCCAATACACGGCTGGTCATGAGGCGATAAAATAAGTGCTTAATAATCACTCCGCTTCAATTTGTGAAGAGTCTTTGTTTCGCTTTTTTTTATTGTTACGTATTTTTTTGTGCTAAACGAGATGACCAAGCATCCGTATATCATCATTATTTATCTTTTCTTTATTACATCACTTTCATTTTCTTCAATAAATCTTGAAACATCGACCCTTTGTGTTTGTATTGAGTCGCTACTAAAATATTTACATAAATCCTTTATTATTAAAATTGTAAATTATTGTGTGTATCCTCTCCAAGTAAAAGTGGATGCCGGTCATCAAGGTGAGCTATAAGACTATAAAAAGACAAAGTAAAAATTAATTACCACAAAGATTGCCTACGCAAGTTCTTACTGAGATGTATAATATTTGGCAAAGCTGATCAATTTATCACGCAAAATTATCATGTGCACAAGAATGATGATGGAATATGTAAAGAATACTTATAACTTAACTGATTAATGGAAAACAAAGCACAAGGTCTTTTTCTCAACGCAAAATGATTTGGCGTGAGTTTTGATTAATGTGTTATTTTATGCCAAAGAACTGCTCTCACTCTCCGTACATAAAGTGCCGTTGGGAGCAAGATTTAATAGCAAAGAGCCACCGAACATCTTTGAATGTCATGTATCGCCGCTATCTTAAGTATAGACAACAACGGGCAGTTAGATATAGGTAATACGACATGTACGTGTACTATATGCACCATTTTGTGCAAAAAAACGAATGAAATGTTTTGACAAGTATCAAATTTGTAGTAATGTCTTGTACTGTTTACGCTTCTGTAAGCGTCCATCGTCCATGCAAAATGAGAATACGCAGTGAAGCGAACTGAAGCGCAGATTCCACAGATTGGAGCGTAAAAAGCAGAAGAAGCTGAAGCTGAACGCGCTAATATGATTACTGTACGATTGTAATCAGTCCTGAAACGCAAAGGACTTCATACTTCATACATATAATAATGAACTTAAAATTGGCCAGAAACAGAGACTATGGCTTGTGTTTATAGAATTTCATATTTCGCAAACTAGGTGAACGCACTTTTTGTGGTGTCATTTGCACAAAAACATTGATGATTGGGAGCAAGAACGAGTACAGAAAAAACACTACATTTTTGCAACTATAACTGTCTGTTCAAAAGGAAAGAGCAACGTACTGACAATAAATACAATACAATAGTCTTTGGAAAGTATCAAATGCAGCATATTTAAACTGTTTAATCTCTGTGAAGTGCAAGTGAAGCCTCCATAATATTTTTCCCTTTTAGTCACGTCCATTGCACCACTTTTGTTCAGACTAGACAAGCGCAAATATTATATATGCAAGTAGCATGCATATTTACCTAGCTACTTGTATTATCTATATGCATGATGCATCAAGTAAATGCATACCTGAAAACCATCAATCTCTCCGAACATAATAATCATGATAAAAATAAAATGTCAAAAATACAAGAACATCCTTTATGCATTTACAATTTCACAACCAAAATCCATTAACAAAGCTTGTTTTTCAGTACGCACGAAGAAGAACGAAAATGAAAGAGAAAATGCCTATAAATTCTTCTGCAAGGTCTCTGTCCCGTTTTATTTGGCTTGAAAAACTCTGAACCAACTAGAACTAACGGTGCGGTGATGGTATAATTACATACCTAAAAGAGACATTTAGAAATCCACATACACATATTATCCGTACGTGCTGTTTCGGTGTAGACTAGGCTTTATTTTTCAAATTAGGCCAACTAGTAATATCTATAAAGTAGTTTTCAATGTTTTACTTTAAATCGACCTAATCAGGATAAACATGCTTTCTGCCTGGGCCGATCGTATGGGAATATATAGTAATAGAATATGTGCGACGAGGACGCAATCCTGTAGAAAAAAAAATTGTCTGTGGAACCTGTGATAAAATCCAATGCAATGCAAAAAATGTGGTAAAAACTAAAACAAATACAACGTAAAACAGAAAAAGAGGCGTTAAAAGTGAGACGTTGCATGGTCGTTCTTGTAAAAAATAAATTGAAACCAAAGCGGTATAAAACTAATCTGATGGCTACAGCTGCGCTGGCTTGATTCCTTGAAGGAAGCGATCAAAAATAGAAAATGATGCTACTCAATACTTAATTAAAGTAAGTGGGCGGATATGCGTTTGCGAAATTGTGCAGCGATAAAACCTAAAAATAAAAAGCGTTCTATAAAGCCATTCACAAGATGATTGATTTATTAAACAGTTTGATGATTTTTTCTTAAATAAATATGATACTGCTTTGCACATCTCAAGTATTATCTCCACTAATACCACTAATTAATGTAGGCAATATATATATGCTTCCTTGGGCCAAAATAGGAACTTCCTTAATTTTTTAAGTTCAAGAAAATTCCCCAAATGACTACACATTTTGCACACAAAGATAAAAGGTACACGAACAAACTAGTTTATTGAAAAACCAGTCCCTTTTGCTTTGCAGCATAAACAGTCACACCTACAGTACGAGGTACGTTGTGTTGTGTGTAACCAAATGTAATACGTATAACATGTTCCGATTATTTCCTCGGTAAATGGTAGAAGCCTCTCCACTTGCGAATTTTTTTGTGTGCTGATCATTAAAATTGGAAGCGTGTCATGAAATTATTGTATAACCGACAAAAAGTAAAATATGCCACGTGAGAATAATTGGCGGTTGTTAAGATTGGCAGCAAAAAATATAGAAGTCATTCTCACAAGTTTCTGCGAATTTGAACGATGGATAAGCTGCTAATTAGTTGAAGTAATTGTACCCATTAATCGTGGCGATGCGTTTGCTTGTACCTGCACCTGCTGTCGACATACGTTGCGACTTGTAAACAAACTAGCAATTTGCACATATTATAAATATTTGCTAAAAACAATAAAAATAGTACGGTTGCTGAAAGCTGAAAGATTAATGAGCAAAAATATCCACATTTTCTTCAACTGCACACTTGCATTTCCTATAAATTACTTCCAGATCGGACATATCCTTGGCAAAATGCACGTGAAGGAAACTGCTACCGTCCAAAATCCTAAATTAATCCTTCTAAAATTACAACTTGATGGCTTATCATGCCTTTTCTGAATTATCTGAATATTTATGTGATATTCTCGAATCTTGATCTGCCAAAATACACACTTGAGGCGTACGGATTATTGATGTATTTTTAAAAAGAATTATTACAATCAGAGTAATACATTGTTTGTTGGTTTGTTTATCAGGGCATATTGTTAGTTTTTACTTCGCGGCATTCTTGTTGATTAAGCTGTGATATGAGAAGTTTTACGATAAACAACTTATTGTGTATCATACATATTAGCAATACATAGCTATAACTGATTACAAAATAGCGTTATTTCAAACTCTGGTTATCTAAAAAATTACGAGAGGCCAATGTTTGCAACCGCATAATAAATAAATAAACACATGCAATCAGCGTGCGTTTGATAGCTATTTATTGCTAGCCGTGGCAGACAAGGAGTGATTAATATCTTTTTTGGTTAGATAAATGACAGTTGCATCAACAGCGCACTTACATAAACTTTCTGACTACCTATGTAACTAGAGCCAAAATGGAAACTTCAATACCTCATTGATTTCCTAACGAAATTAACATTAAATGATATACTGCGTCAATTGTTAAGACACATGCTGCTGCAGCAGCAGCAGCGGCTTGCTCGAAAAAAAAATCAAAGATTTATAGGTAGGCACACATTGTCTCCGTGATTCAAACTTCAAAGTAACCCTAAATGACAGGAGCACTGACAAGGATACGGCAGGGTACCTCTTTTGTACCAGGGCACTTTTACTTAACACTTTGATAAGTCCTTAAGATTTTACATCTTTGTTAAAGATAATTTTTATTTACTTCTTCGAACCTGTGAATGACTATTATTACAGATTATAATTACAATAGGAGTGATAATCCTTTCATTTTCCTTTGCAATTACGGTTGGGGTAATGTACATCCATTACTGCACACTGCAATTTTTAAGATTAACTTTTACGTGTAACCACACAATAATGATCATTGTAGTCAACAGTTGAACGTTTACTGTTTATATTTACTACACACCTGTACACACACACAAGCTGCTCACAAACATAAACTTGTTAAAGTAACAGGATTACAAGTAAAACTCTAATGAGGCATGCTACTGACACACACTCTGATGTATGCTTGTCAAGAACTTGAGCCTTCATCATTCACCTCAAACGGAAAAGCTAAAATATGGTGGTGAGGCAATATGGTACACTGCATTTACCACAAATCTGCCAGCAACGTTTTTTTCTGCATGTAGATTCTGCTGTATAAATCAGGTTAAACTGTCGGAATAGCAAATGAACAAGAATTTTTTTTACCTTAGAAGCGACGTTAGTTTATGAAACCATCTTTGTTGATAATGTCAGTCTTGAAGGAAGGTTTTGGCTTTGGGCATGGCTCGTCCAAATTGTGGCCATTTGTCATGTAGTTTAATGCAAGTAGGTAAGACAGGTATATCGATGCTCTTGAGTGGAAATTTCAATAAATGCACGCTTGTTTATCCAGAATAGATTAGGTTTAAACAGTGAATTGGGCGCGTCTTGTGTTTCCGTTTAAGAAATGAATATTTTGAATGAAGGTAAAAAGTTAACGAAGGTAACTACTGATGAAGCATTGCTTTTCTTTAATCTGTCTTCGCATCTTATCATAATGCAATCTTCGCTAATTTTGCGAAGAACTCAGCTCAGTTGATACTGATGACGGAATGAAAAACAAAACCAAACTGTGATTTTCCTTGTTACTGTATACACTCTTACTATATGATAAAAAATTTACAGCGAAGGCAAAACAAAGTGCTGTCAAACCCGGTCACTGTGTAATTTTGCATTGAATGCATTATAAATTCTTATGAAAAATGATTTTAAAGGGGAAACAATTTGAAGTTGGAACAGGTGCTGTCTGTGCTGTCATATTCGAGAAACCTGTAGGTTAGGCACAGCGGTCAACACAAATTACAATTTTAATATATTTTAAAAAAGAAAATATGAAGTAATCATAAAGCAAAATGGGATATACATAGATCCTTGGAAGATATCAGCGCAGCTCTTTATGGTCGCAGCGGGGATAGGTTGGTCGACTACATGATGGTGATGACTATGATATAACCATAATTATTATTATTACAACGAATTTATGACTTCACAGTGCGAGTACACACACAACAATAAAAATTTTAACCGTTTACTTACCAACCATCTCTCACACAGAAATGTTCCGTATTTGGTCAAGGCTGAATCATTCAACCAAGGAATTTGTGATTCTAATTCTTGGGGCATGCAGTAAAACTCTTCACGTGTGGTGATTTTAAAGAATATATTACAGTAGGTAGTTTCTTTCATTATCACTCATAACGTCATGCTGATGCCACAAGACCAAAATACATATGCAAGCAAAGGTAATATATTATCAGCATAAATGTGCATTGTGCATATAATGCGTGTACGCGGATTTGTTATCTCTGGGCAATCTTCAGGTTTTCTAAAACACGAAATGCAGTGGGCTTCACACACAAACGTAAAAAAAGTAACCTACAAAACAAATAGTTATACATTGTTATAATGGTCAATCAAACGTAAAAAATGAGGTACATTTTCTAGATTTTTATGTCCGTTTTTTCTGAAACTTTCAAACGGTTCAGGCAGCAAGCAACTAGTCATTCCCATGACTGAAAGACATCGAAACAACCCAAATGTAGGGATAGGTAACGGCAAAACGAACTTGATCTGGTAAGGTGTGTGTGGTATTCGATTCGAAAAATACAGTTACGTCATTGAACTACAAACTAGGATGAGTGAGCGAGCACTACCGATTGATCTGCTCCATTTTATATATCGTTATCCTGTATATTCTCAAAAATCGACATATATGTAAATAAATGTTACAAGCGCGTATAATATGAACGTGGGTATACTTATGTGGTCTTCTTTTTTTAGTAAATTGAACCTACACGTGATTTTATTGCAAAAATGAGTATAAATTGTATTTATCTCTTTTCATTGGGACCGTTGACGGTCCCTGTTGCCTATTTTCTTTTTTTTACAAGAATGTCTTATAGCCATCGGCGGCACACGATATTCTACCACTTATGTACACGCTCTGTGTTCTCTATATGCACGGAAAATGGTGGAGTATACATACATAAAAGGTTTCTTGAGTACAACAGAGAGAAAACCATGTCGTAAGATGTAGTCATCCGAATCTAGTCTATTATTTTACCTTTCACGGACTGCCATACCTTACGTAGTTGTGATTGTGAAGAAATTTGCTGTCCCTTTTCCTTAACGTTGCCCGGCTCTTGTAGTACCTGCCCAATAAAACAATAATTTTGTACTCAAACGCTCTGAGACCAACTTACAATACGAATCCTAGATGCTCTAAATATGTGAGCATGCAGATAGTCCCGTAGGAATTTTTACGTTTCTACTTTACCTGTCTCTATTGTTTGATATAAAATGACATTATTATCACCGTTCATGTTTCGTTCGTGCAGACAAAGACAGTTGATGAGATTTTTGTTTAAGCATTGTCGTCCACCTTCTTGTTACACAGCCTGATGGGCACTTCTACTTCAAGAGCTCAACAAAGTCATTTTAATTGGATGCTGTTTTTTGGCAAAGTCAGACTGTACTTCCTAAACGATCTTTGCTTGCGTGTGTTTTCGCTGCAAGCAAGCATCACAAATTATTGAATTTTATGTTTCAGGCGGATACTTACTTACTTTATAATGTATTTATATACATTGAGGAATTCCTTTCCTAGAGTAAACATTTGCGCTCATTAAGTATTAAGTGAGGGCTTTTAAAAAGTATTCTATGGGACGTTGATCTAACCAGAAGTGGCATGTATGTATTAGCATGCAGTGTAACGTCAAAATTGAATTCAACAGAAAATCTTAAATTAATAACAAAGTGAGACAGAACAAAAACGGAATCAGGTAGCGGTAGTGGAGGTACTAGTAGATCTATTCTACTGACACTATAAAACAGCGGACAGACCTGTATAAGTATAAAAAAAAGCTGGTTACAACGTACATATGTCTCTTCGCCGTGTGGTGGTAATTGCGATGAGGATATAGCGGTGGTGGAAGTGACGTTGTCTTGTTAATTTTTCAAACTTAATGTTCAGCAATGCAAAGTGCCAGCGAACAAAAATGAGCAAAACAAAAAAACAAAAATAATACAACCGCCGTAGTTAAGATCAATTATGAGGTGTTTTTACGTGACAAACTACTGAATCCACACTTTTATTTTGTTTCTAAAGCTGTTTGTAGGCAGTCTCAGTCAGTGTTTTTTTTACTTTGTTACGACTGAGGAATGATAAAGGTAAACACTCTCTACAAAGAATATGCCCTCCAAGAGTAAAAATGCGCGCACAACATTAATAACGCAGACGTAAACTGAATACCTACGTTCTCAACAAATGAACATCAACATTCTCTTTTTAGGAGTTGTCGCTGCGATCGTTAATAAACTACCTACTACCTAGATATATAGCGTTATAACAAGATCTTTCTTCTTGCTTGTCAATTCCTGACGCACTTTTTGCTTGACAAGAACAGGACATGATGATAAAATGACATTTCAATGATATGTAAGCCAGCTTCCTGACTGTAAGTTGTAAAGTCAAACATTTTTTATGGAAAGCTGAGAGATACTGATGCTTTTTATACATATACCGTGTGTGACTATAAAGTATGTTTGCAATTGTAGGGGGACGGGCACAGTAGACATTTTGCGTGTATGTTTGTGCTCGCTCGAGTCGACAATAAACGGTAGATATGGACGGTCAATTTTTTGCTAAATGTCAATTTCATCACTATTTTCGTCAAATATGGATGTTCAGTTACATTGTGTATGTTGTTTTGTGTAAATACACATACACACTTCCATTCTTCCACCAATTTTATCCGCATACGGACTATTGGCTACTACTGTACTAATTGATTTCTTGGATGACATTAATAGGAAATACCTAAGTCATCGTAAATAACATGATTACTGTTCTTTTTAATACCGCCGAGAGCAGCAGCCTCTGCTGTTAAAACAAACAAAGTTGTTTTTTTTTCAATCTGATCCAATTCCATCACTGTCAACTTGGCATGATAAAAGATCTTACAGTTCTAATAACCTGGAATAAATTACAGAGGAGGCTAGGCTGTATGTAGGTTAGACTTACAACAACTAATTTGCATATTTAACAAATGCAAACGACCTCTAAATCGTTTAACTATCTCATTGTCTCAATCTGGCTCATTGAACGTTATCTTCAACTACATTTATCGCACAGTCAAATTGTACAATTAAATATTAAAATCTAACACAACGAGCTAGTAGTAGCCGTAACTAGAATCTGCCTACGTCATGCAGATTGTTGTTGTTGGCTGTTACTTTACAATAAAATGAAAATAGGTAATAGCTGTAGTCGAGATGACGCGGTTGTTCACGACCCTTCTTTAGATACAATCATTACTCAAAGGGTTTAATTGTTTGACACAACTAACGCATTGTCGTAAAATGGAAACGAAAATAAAGGCGGCGTTCGAGCGCCTTTGGTTGATTGTACTATTGAGGTGCATTCATCACGCGCGCGTTCCGTCTACTTCAAGACGATCCTCAAATCGACCTTTTATCCACCATAAAAGGAACATAAACGACAAAATCAGAAACTGTTAGGTGCATGGGAGATGAAAAGAAGAAAGTATTTAATAAACTTTAATATGTGTGGTTTTGGTTATTGTACTCACGTGCACAACTACAATTACGTACGGTACGTACAACTTGATATCGATAGGTGATAAGAGGTCTGCGCAATTAAAGGCAACAGTAGTAAAAGTACGAATGAAACGGTGGTGTTCTTTGGTTACGTTTATTACCAAGTCGAAGAAACTTGCGTTGTACATGATGAGGTTCTACTTGGTTATGCCAATTATTAAAAATTCAGTCAACCAAATCCGTCGTATTTAGCATTAGCTTAGATTTTTTCTCAAAATTATTATCATGAAAATTCTGCAGTTAAAAACAATTTGATGGTTTGTTTGTTTCGTACATACAAATGCGCCTTTATTTTTAAATGAATTTTTTTATTTCTGGGTAATGCCAAAGTGTAGCTTTTATATTGAAAACTATCCTTTACCCACCACAGCTCATTTACATTTCGTTACAAAACCTCTCGATTTTCTATAACTTCGTTATATATTGCATTTACCATTTAAGAGCATTAAATCATATTTACTCCCAACCCATCTGAAATAAAATACACCGATTATGTGCATCGATTGACTTGCATTTTGTTACAGTCTTACAGTGCATTCATATTCTATTTTCTATTGATGAAAAGGAATCTATGTTATTACGTGCCTTTTATTTAAAAACAAACAAAAAAGTGGGAAGTAAAATCCTATCGTTAAGTAAATTTAATCATAATGATGGCGGTTGTGAAGCAGATTTTCAAGTTTTAAAGTGACTGCACAAGAATCAAGATTCAAGCAATTTTATAAATTATAGGACTCGAAATTATGATTTTTACCGCATTATTAGAGTATGCACTATGTTATGCACTCTTCTCAAAGTACCAAAGTACGTTACGATGTACTCAAGAATCGGTAGCAAAATGCACATATACCTTGGCTTTGTCTTTTGTAGCTGTGGCGTCACAATCACAATCTGCAATCGCGGAAACATCTAAAATTGATCTGCGTCTTGGGTATTGTATGCATATAATGAGGTGAACTAGTTGACTAATGTGTATGTCTCTGTATATCATAAATATATTTCTCAGATGTATCTTAATTAGACATGAAACCACTTAACCCTTTCTCATAACTTTACGTGTGTAACAAAGGAGTCTCGTTCTCGTATAAATCTCTCCTGATCGAAGTGAAATGTGTTGATGGTACTCATAGATTCTTACAAAAAACAACTGGGTAACGACTCAGAGTGTGTGATTCATCTAGAAAGAGTTTTTTTTTGTATAGAAAACAACTTTTTGACTCTCTCTTTGTGGTCCTTTTCGGCACAAGTTTTTTGGGCAGGCAATTATCATTAAGGCCTATGAAAATAAATAGCAGATCTACTAAACTGTATGCAGATTTAGTTTCTTTTCGTTACGAAAATACTATCATAACATGCATCTGTTCAAGAATGAATAAAAACGCAACTCAAATTCGTGAAGTTTTTACAGAAAAAAATCTTTGGCGACAGCTTCACCAGCGAGCGATTATAAAGGAAACGACACGCAAGATACATGAAATGTGTCTTTCGCCATTATTTCATTTTCGTCATATGAAATAAATACCATTTCACTGTTAAGGCTACTGTCTGATTATCTGCCATCTTTTCAAGACGACAACACATCACACCTGTTGCCTAAAACAAAGAATAACACGGGTAATTTTACAGTTTTAAAAATATTCAGCGTAGAAAAAAGTTTCTTCGGTTTCTTAATATTCTTCTGCCTTCTCAAAATTTAGGACTTCTTAAGGAAAAAAATACTACATAATGTATGATAATATATTGAAATAATTTATACCCGTTTACATCTCCGTAAACTGAAACTGTGCAAACATTCATTTCTATTATCACTTGCGCGAAAATGTCTGTATATGATTAGCATAAAAATGAACTGCTTTTTACTTTATTCAACTCATTGCAAACTACATTTTCATGACATCATATAATATGCCACTCGCAATCAGTTTTCGTACAATATATATAACAACAAGCCTTTTTTCGAGCTTCTTGTCACTGCTCGCATGCACGCAGAAAGATGTATGTATATATGGACAAACAAGAAACGAGATAATAAAAGTTGCAATAATACGTTTTGGGTGGTGTTGGTAGTTTAGTCTATGTAATATCGTATATGTATGTGGAAGATTAATGAGAAGCACGGGGAAGTGTAGAAGAGAGGCAATGGTATAATTTAATGCAAACAAGTTTATGACAATAGGCTGAAATGTGCCATTCTTTTTGTCATGAAGAATTTTTCTTGAATAGAGAACTCTGTGTGTTTCTAGCCCTGTTCGGGTTGGTGCTGTGACTTATGTGACAAGAAAGCAAATTATATAGTTTTTATGTATTTGTTAAAATGTAGCGTGGCCATATTGGGAACTTTTGTTTTACTGGCAGCTTGTCAAATAGTAAAGCATCTTTCAATACTTTTATCTGTCAATCGAATCAAAATTTGAAACGTGGGGGAACTGCAGAAACAGCAGTTGCGTTAGAAGTAGTGGCAGCAGTAGTGGTGGCGCAACATCTTGATAAAAACGGTATATTCGCTGTTAGAGCTGGAGCAATCGAGATGTCTTATTGCAAATTGGCATTTATGTAGTTATCATAAATTTGAATGGAATGTAAAAATGACTTAATTTTAGAGCGTATTGCGGTGGTGTTATGTTGAGTCAATAAATTGCTAATGTACTTTATTTCATTACTTTCCAATTTCTAGACCCACGACTGGTGAAAGACGAAAAACGTGCAGGAGACGGAGAGCACGTTGTATAAAATTGGTCATAACGGCGCAGTAGCTGCTGCCCACGATAAATGTAACGCAACACTACTACTCACACCAACTCTTCATAATATGTAACTACGAGGATTCCGCTATGAAGATGGTAAATGCTTATATAGCACGAAACACAATGAACTAGTTATAAAAAAATGATCAACAACAACAACAGCCATAACAATAAAAGTACCTCTCTCTTCTTGTGTCACGTCATTTCAGTGATCAAACAGCCGAGTGTAGAATCAAAGGTAAGGGTAAAGTTACAGGAGACAATCAACAACATCCACCGCAACCAAAATGGAAGGACAACTATTGTGGGTGTTGGTCCTTCAGCTACTGGTCATCGTGTTTGTGGCAGTGAGCATTCTTTTCTTCATGCTGAAAAAGCTCGTAGGCCGATCTCGTGTGCCAACAGGATCTAAAACTATTTTGGTAACAGCGGCGGACACACAAATTGGATCCCAAATTGCAACGCATCTTGCTTCAATTGGTTTCCGAGTATTTGCCGGAGTGTCGGATATCAACAGTAAAGCCTCTGGGAGGTTGAAGGCCTTCGGCTCTCCCTGGCTTCATGTTCTTCCCCTTGATGTTACTAATAACGAAAGCCTTGCCTTCGCAATAAAATCAGTTCGAGACCACTTTCATGCTGGAGAGAAAGGTAGTTCATGCTTCCCCTACAAATATTTACCTAGTCTTTGATGTTGTAGTAGATCAGGCAAGCCAGTTATGCAACCACAAGTTTTTGTTCATGTGCGCATCATAAACGTACCGTACCTTAACATGCTATATAATGCTCCTGACACCATGTTTGGACAACGCTGTATTATAAATGAACACCAGACCAAAGTGATTTTTGTTGTTTTCCATTAGTCTGATTGAAGCGCTTTTTATTGACACTTTTCACTATTTGTTTTACATACATGTACAATAGTGCCCGGCACCTGGCCAGAAGAGTTTTTAGGAGAACGACAATTTCTAATTTCTAATATTTTTATCACTACTTTTTTACTTCATAGTCCATCCATGCATCCACATCCACACATGCATTATCAGTATCAAATTTGATTTAAAAAATATGGGTTCGGGGTAACACCACCAAACTGTTCGAAACCATGACCACTTAAATTTGTGTGTTGTTATTGACGACAATTTGAATAGCAAACATGTCAGCTTATAATTTCTATGTCATGTTGTTCACATATAATTGGAACTGGAGCCAAGTACAGTAAAACGTACCGTACAACACAACGCGAGAGAATCATGACGAAAACCTTTTAAATAGGAAATCGTTCCAAGACAATAATTGCGAGGCCAAATTATGATATGACTATGAAAAAGTGTCACGTGGTACCAGTACCTCATCACTTTAGTTTCAAGGAAACGACATATTACCTACTTGATATTGAACACACCTTACTAATTCACATTTAATATCTTTACAATAGGCTTTTATTGCTGGTCTAAAGTTGATTCTAATTCAATGCAACGTTGATTTTCATTTTCATCAGAAGGCCACAAGAATAATTTTGATTACCTGTTATTAGATAAAATGTATTAGCTGAGCACCCCTTCCCCGTTTAACTATGTGAGCTTTTCACTCTGTAAGTAACTCTTTAGAAGACACGGTTTAACGTCTCATCCTAATGCAACTTAATAAAAAATACAACCTTGACATTTTGGAACGCTAAGACCTTCAATGGCGTTAATGCAGGAAAATTTCAAGATTTATATTGACAAAAATTTAGCCAATTAGACTTCTATGCATAATTAAGTATTAAACGGAGTATCCAAATAGTAATTCTTCCAGAAGGGTAGTGTGCTAACTACGCTGCAGACACTATAGGGACATGCAAAAGCAAGCAAGCCGGACAACTCACACAAGCTAGCTACAAAATTTGCTTGCTTTATTTCGCATTCGCACATCTTCAGCTCTTACAAATGTTCTGCGTACCTCTGCATATGACCTTATAGGTACTGTCGTGTTTGTTTGTGTCAGCCACAGTCACACACTCAAAAAAGTGCGATTACACGTGGCTTGTTTACTGAATGTTTAGTATTAAGTACCACACAATTTCAACAAAAGCTAACATGTAAGTCATCACATATCATTAATTCTTGTTTTTGCTAAAAAAAATGTCATTGATACTTATCGCATATTAGAATCGAGGATGATGATATTATAATTGTGGCATTTACATATTATGTGCAATCCATGTCGCTCACTTTCAAAGATACATCCCCACACCTAATGAATAAATGAATTATTGCCCCTAATTATAATTTTTCATGTGTAAAATATGTTTTGAGCACATGCCTTTTCCATGTATTTCCTTTCAGAATGGTTTGAGGACGTGTATTTCCATTTTTTAATCAAGAAGCAACAAATTTCGTTCTTTTGTGCAAACAATAAAGCATTCATATGAACGACTCATGATGACTAGCTACTTTTTACAATTTACATTAATATTCTTCGTCAAAGATAAAATTGAATAGACACGCATAAAAATACGAAGAGTAATCACTTTTGAAATGCTTGCATTTTCAATCTGCCACTATCTCATGTTTCAAACTTTGGCAACGCAAAGTAGCACACCTCTTGTAAAGGCACACATAACGATGATATGTTATTTATCGCTACTATTACTGCAAGTAATACAATACTTGGGGCGTAGAGCCCACCTTCATGTTTATTACAAATTGATTGTTGCAAAGTAGCGATAGATGTAAGTTTTATTGTGAGTATATGTGACAACAGAAGTATATATGGGTGGCAGAAGGGAGATGAAACGTCGAAGAAGGACAGCTTGTCCGACAGAGAATAGAGTTGATGATGCCAAGAATAGCACTTCCACTTCTCCACTTTTTGGGATGCACAGAAATAGATGTAAAGAAAGAAAAATGGATACAAAACAACACTTGAAGTCTAGCATTTTAAATAAATATAAACTTTGAGAATGTGGGGGGTAGGTGTACAAGGTAATGAACTATCGTAAACTTACTGTTTTTGTACCTACAAACAGCGCAGACAGAACTTGTTAGGTAGATGCTCTGTATGTATTTATATACTCACATCACCATCAGATTGAAATCTGCGGCGTACATCGAATTGACAATGATTAGGAACAGCATGAGACTTGCTGTGTAGAAGTCTCCCCGTTACATGCAAAACGTATTGCTGCTGGCTAGAGAAATTGGGTATTCACAACACAACAGTTTATTTCACTTTCGATCAATTTGCAAATCATGGCTGTAGACACTTTACTCTACGTGAAAACCAAGGGCATGATTACACTTTGTGGGTTTTGCAAATCTATTAGGAGACATGCGAAATTCCGAGAGTTCCCCAAAACCCAAAAAGGGGTTCCATATTCATTTCAATATTTCATGTAATCTGGATTTCTGCGAAAAGGTAACCAATATGCGCCACAGCTATCTCATATACTGGTAGACCGTAAAAAGGAAAACGTCATATATAGTAATAATGCAGAATCTGTTGTCAAAATGCCGTATTAACATATTCACATATATCATCTTTTGTACGTCTGTTTCACCCATTCGGGAACTGAACAACTGTACTCTCACCAAAAAGTATCTCTTGTTTGTGATAAGTTGGGACAATATTATTGTGGTGTGAATTTAACGAACGACGAAAACAATCTGCCAGGTAGCAAGTAATGCCGAAATTTTCAGGGTACATTTTACATACATCATGTACATTCTCTTGGTAATTTGAGCTGAACCCAGTGGTCCCAGCAGAGCTAGTTTGACTTTTGGCTTTAGCATTAACCCAGAATTATGGGCTGTTATAAAACATATTGCATGTGACTCGTTCCCATTGTCAAAACATACTTTCTAAGATTATAGTTTACACATTTTTTTATATATTGCTTTTATAAATTCGTATATTTATTAAGGACTGGAAATATCCAGGTATACTCTCCAGTTAGAGCTTTGAGCCTATGAAAACATAAATTGATGTACGACAACCAAAGCCAACATAGAAAAGGTAGTTCCTTTTTGAAAATGTGGGTGTTGCGAAATTTTGTTTGAACCTCTGAGCACAGTGACTGTGAGATCTTTCTTTGTACCTGATGCTGATAGCTAAACAGCCACAAGGGTTAAACACAGCAACTTCAAAGGAGCACTGTCACATTGGGTAAAAGTAAAAGATTCATATGAGCCATGTTTGCATTTGGGTATAATACAGATTACCTACACGGATACCGACAACGTTGCTGTAGGTATGTGTGTTTTATAAGAGGTACGTGTGTCGCGGTAGTTTTTTTTTTAGGTATGTGGCTTGGTTGTATGCGTGTAACCGTTTAAATATGTAATAGAAAATAGAAACCATAAAAGGAGAAGGGACAATGTGGAGTGTCCTTGTTTTCCTTCCAAACTTTGCAACTTTGCGAAACCCCTTCGAACAATATAAAAGTCCAACTTTTACACATGATGATTTTGTGTGGATACGTTTTCGATTTTTTACTGTTTATAGTTAAATTATTTACACATTTATTTTGTCCGAGTTACACAACTGGGTTTGAAACCTTTATTTGTTCAAGCATTAATGGCTTTTTGGTAGGATTTACTTACTCAACGTGAGTAAGTAAATAATATCAGGTAGGTGTACAATGCAGTTAGGAGGATATATCAATCAAATTACAGTTACAAAATTAATCTATCCCTTTATTTTGATCCAGTTCAGGTATATTGTGTGATCATTTAAATACTATAATTTCACACTAATGGGCTGTCAGTACTTATTTTAGTACCAAAGTTGTTAGCAGTTTGTAATGTAATGTAATTGTCACGTGTCATTGGCTGATAACTAAAAAAGGGGAAATTGAGAATGACATTATTTGTGTTACATGCTGTATTATTCAAAATACACGCAACGGAATTCCACGCCCACACGTTTACTTTCTGTAATGCAGACACCTTGAGTATCATAAAATGAATTCATTGCTAAGTGGTATTAATATCACTAGCCATGAGTTCAAAAACGTGAGAGTGACAGGAAGAAGAATTCTCAAGACGATAAATGTCACCTTACATGCAGGAATTCCTCTACTACTCATCATCCTTTTTCTCACATAATCCGCTTAGCAGAACTCTCCTCTCCTTTGGTATCCAAATTCCCATAAAGTCTGTTATGTACTGGTATTCGACTCTACATGGAAAACACTCTCGCATACAAACCACCACCAGATTACCGTCACGTACACCAAAACGGCGTATTGCATAAATAAATTGTTGGCATATATTTGAATCTTTTATCCTCATAAACACATAATCACTCAAATGGGATAAAAAATATATATTAGGCTATCATAATACACACATTACCATATTACGTACATGTCACAGGAAGTTTGCTGGTGATATAATCGATAAAAAACTTCAAAACGAAAGCTGTGTCTTCACGACTGTACGGAGGGCTGGGCATCCAGCATAATTATTGCTACGATCATTCCACAATGGAAAATAATTACTCTGAAATTTACAGCTTCAGTCGCATTTAGGTACTTGGCCTTGCTGCCATCATGATTAAATGTATTAATTATTTTTTGTACATATTTAAAATGCACCATGTCCAAATTCGTAATAAATTATATGGTGATCGACAACAGCAAGGATAATTTTGAGATAGTAATTTTAATATTTTTTACCGTGTAAAAATTGCAGATTAGCACTCACAGAGCTCAGAGCACTTCAAGTTCACTTGATACAGATGCTTTTGTGTGGTCATGCACTACTCTACACAGATTGATTTTTTAACTTTTAAGTCAGCATTATATTTGTATCCTACATAAATACATACTTCAGTTTGCAGGTTTTTTTCATTAGAAGATCTAAAAATCCAATAATTATTTCGTGTGACCACTAAAAACGTTAAGAGGCAATTCCCGAGTTGCATGACTGCAGGTACATTCATGCGTATTATTGAAAACTGCACATTTTATAAAGTGCACGTATAGGAAAGTGGTTTTAATGAGGGCAGAATATTTATATGCTTATATATATATTCCAATCACTATTACTTTATTGCCTATATTTTCGAGGGAACATTAATCGTGATTGCAGCAACAGTTACAAAAACATAAAACGTTTTATATTAAATGAGTGGATGAAAATGAACGTAGGTGGCAAAAAAGTGTGTACATTCAATTGTCGATTAAATTTGTAAAAACGACAACTTCTTACCAGAATTGTCGCGTTTTTGTGTTTAACACTTTTTTTGCCGTCCACGCTGCACTGCTGCCATATTTGTGACTAAGTGACTATAGGTAATCAAGAAATGTGCGGGGGTGACAACACACGAATCGTAGTTGTGGCTATAGCCAATTTATTTCTACCTCTCAAGTCGTATATTGTTGTCAGAATTGTGCATTGACAGA
>JAHZNE010005044.1:0-61314 GCA_027744055.1 Callyntrura sp. NNG-2020
GAGCCAATTTGTATGTCACTGAATTCAGCAGGTCGTAAACTATAAGTGAATACCAAATTCATCACTTTTTCGGTCTTACACCCAAGTACTGTTCCTTGTAAGTTGCAGAATGCAATAGGTTTTGTGATTGTGACTGACGTTGGACGTTTAACATTTTTGTTTCAAAATGGACTTGTTCGAAGATTTATTATCGACCTTACCGACAGAAAACTCGGAGGGGTCAAACACTCAAAAGAACGATTTCTTACCAGAGGATAATTACGACAATATGGAAGAACTTGCTCGTGACAAAAGTAAGAAATGCCATAATCAGACAAAAGCGGACAGAAAGAATGCCAGGAAATTGTCGAAAATGATGCAAGTGGTGTCAAGACAAGTTGGAGTACAAATATCCGAAGAACCCAATGAAGTATTTAGCCTCGCAAATTTCATAATGCATTCGAATACGTTAACATTAATCCAAAAGTCGCATTTTCATACTTACATTTCTTTATTTTAGTGGCTAGTTGTTTGGGGTATTGGAGTAGCAAGCGGAATTGGAAAGGATTTTGTATTTAATTACTTCAAACCTGCTCCCTGTGAGGTTCGTCTCTTCGTGGATCAGACATACGTATTTTTACAATGTGCAAATGTGCAAGATTCAGTCAATTTGAAGGAAAAGTACCACGGTATTAATTTTGACGAGAGACAAACACTCTATGTCGGTTACGTGGAAAGCTCGGCTGGTAAGTAGCCCTCAGCTCAAATTACTGTTAGAAATGTTTTAATTTAAAACACAACACTACACAAAAGTACACCAAACATTTAACATTCACTTTAAGATTTATGATTTATAATTTTTGTTTTGAAATATTTTAGTTGTCCCACGTGAAAATTCTAAGTTTTTGGTTCCTTTTAATGAACAGCATCCCAGTGGCCTGTCATTGTATCCTGACTTCATTACAAGTGAACAAGAAGCCGAGATAATCAAAAATTTGTATGTTGAGGCTACCACAGGTGAGCCAAATTATTTATGCAGGCATTTTAATGCTAATAAATATACCTTACACAGCTTCCATGAGTGACATTTATATATAATTATATTACCTATATAAATACATAATTGTGTTATAGGACAGCAGTTGAAAAAACGAACTGTACAACATTTCGGTTATGAATTTCGTTATGGATCCAATGACGTAGACTCTTGTGCTCCACTTCCGAATAAAATACCCGACTATATAATTCCTGTAGTGAAACAAATGATTGCGGTTGGTGCAATACCAAATGGGCCTGATCAGTTGACTGTTAATCAGTACTCACCTGGTCAAGGTACCAATAAATTATCAAAACCTGGAAGTTTATTAGTTAAATGTATGTGACATCAAATATCAATGATGGCATTATCTTCTAAGGAATCCCACCGCATTGTGATACACATAGCTGCTTTGAGGGTCCACTGGTATCGTTAAGCGTGGGATCTGACATTGTTATGGACTTTCGACAGTCAGACCAAATTTCTAGTGTTTTACTACCGGCCCGAAGCTTGTTAGTGATGGATGGTCCATCCAGGTTAGCAATGTTAATTTCGACTCGACTTCGGCTTGGTTATTTAAACTAGTACTATTAACTAAGGTCTTTATCAATTTTTCCTAATAGATTCGGATGGACTCACGGAATTACTCCGAGAAAGTGGGACGTAATTCCCGACAAGTGTCATCAAGGTATTACTGTTCTACCACGACAACTCCGAATTTCGTTAACGTTTAGAAGACTTCGACGAGGACCAGCTGTTTGTAAATGCGAGTACGTTAAGATCACTGTATGAACATGTTAAAAGAACGTAGTCACGTTAATTCGATTTAATAAGTAGAATTTTTATTCCATTTCCAAGGTTCCCTAATTTGTGCGATACACAGAAAGGAAAAATAACTAATGAAAATGCGTCGTCCTTAGAAAATGATCTCGTTCACCGGGTAAATGATAACTGATAACCTTTAAGATTATTTGAATTTAAATAAATGCTTATCAATGTTATGTTCATTATTCATCGTCACTAATTGTTCAAGTTCTAATTTTTTTTCGTAAATTAACAAAGACATTTTAGAGGTAAACCCCCATGGGTTGAAAAGCCATGAAATGTCAGAGAGGCATTTAAGTCTTCTTGATATCGATATATATCTTTAAAATATCAAGACTAGATAATTATGTATACTTTTGCTATCATTTCTTTTCTGTAGTCTACGTAAAACGCTGTACTGCTTTGTACATTTAATCCTGTATTATAATTTCGTTTTAAAACGATTTGTATCAGCTTATCATCCCCATTTAGAATCGTTGATATTAATAAGAGTTTGGCTTTGTGTAACATGAACGTCTTATGTTGCAGGTTGGTAATGATATGAGCATGGGATTATTGGCTAAATGCTATCAGAAGGGGCATGACGTTGTTCGTGCAAATGCACTAAATTTGCCGTTCCAAGATAATTATTTTGAAGGTGTTATATCAATCGCCGTTTTGCACCATATTGCTACAAAGGTACATTTTTGACTTACCGTGAACTGTACAAAAGTATTGGTATCGTTATAACTCAAAAGAATACTTTTAAAATTTTAATAGGAAAGACGGATAATGTTCATTGAGGAATTGATTCGAGTAATGACTCCTGGTGGCCAAGGATTGATTTACGTTTGGGCTAAGGAACAAAAGCTTGATGAAACGCAATCAACATGGTCAGAACGTCAATCTGAGAGAAATATGTATAATACTTCAGAGGTTTGTGCGCAGCAAGTTTCAGAATACTCATTTCTACCAATTCATGATCGCGATCATGAATTTCCTAAAAATGATATGCTGGTGCCCTGGGTAAATAACCAAGGAAATCAGGGTAAAGTTCATCATCGATATTACCATGTATTTACAAAAGGCGAGCTGGAAAAATTGGTTTTGGAGCTTTCCCCAACTCCAGAAATTCTCGATAGTTACTATGAACAAGGCAACTGGGTCGTGATAATTAAAAAGACGCTATAATTGTATTAATTATTTTTTGAATAATAAAAACGAATTTTTATGAACCCTTTTATAAAAAGATATTTTAAAAAGAATTCTCGTACTTATTTTATCAGCACATACGCGTATTTATGCTTTCAGTTATAGTTTTGCCGGATGGCCACGCCAGTTTAATAGAATCTATTATATTATAATGCAAGATAAATAAAATAATTCATCATATTGCCCTCAGATGGAATGGAACTGCATTTTTATTTTTACACTCCTTAAATGTCATATATTAAAATACATGATCGGCAATCGGCTCTCGCCTTGTTCAACCGGAAGAAGACTAGATTGTTTGTAACAATTATCTTTGGGGATCAATGCTGTTAACATACATTACATTACTTAAAAGTACAGCGTACAGAATCACTGTAGCCTGTTACAGCAATATGCTGTGTTACATTTGCTATTTTAAAAATCCGTTTCTAGTTTCACAATTATGGCCAAAACAAACTAAACAAAACACAATTTTAAAATGCGGTGTTTACAGCGAGTATAGATACACCTATTATATAAATGTTAAAATCGATAGGCTTGTTATCGTTAAAAATATAAAAATTCTGATTCTATTTCAGATAGATCTAATTATAGAGATCAAGGAATAACAATATTCGAGCTTATTGTAGAGATCGTATAATTTCGTTGAATACTGAACGGAGTCCAAGCATAAAAATGAGAACATGCATATTGTATTATTAATAATGTTACAAAAGATCCACTATAAATATACAAATATAAATATACCGTAACTTAAATTTACTGTTTGGCAGACGAAGCATGATGTTAGCTTTGTCTATACTAATATTTTCTAACGTACTGAATTTCGCCAAAGTTCTTATGTATTAAAACTGGAGACTTATACATTTTAAATTGTATATCGGTACAAATGTTGATATAAATATTATTGCTACATAAAATTTACAGTTAGAAGTATTTTAAAATTGGAAATGAGATCCTAGTGCTACACAACAGCAGTGAGATGTCTTGAGATGAATGAGTCGGAGCACGGAACTGTTTTGCCTATCTGCCTAATAATTAACTGCACAACATGAAACCCATCATACTTCAATTTCACTTTAATTGTGATATGTCGTTAAACTGTAAAATGCATTAAAACTTCGTTTGTTACGGAAACTTGGGCGGAGGTGCCCAAATCATGTATGTTGACACATTATCGAATGGATAATAACTCTGCTGATTAGCATCACCTTACTAATGCTGCCCTCAAGATATACTGTTGAAGTGATAGGACGGTTGGGTTGAGCTAAACGTAATATGGATTCGAGTACAATTTTAACTGTAGCATTCAAATCTAAGGTCGGTTTCTTCTATGACGGACTTCTGCTACTTCCAAGTTTGCTTGTCTGCATCTGAATAATATATTTCACTAGTGGATTACACCTTGTGGGAATGTAATGAAAATGTGAAGCTATTTTCGTATACATTTCTACGAAATTAGTATCGGTATGCAAAATTGAACAGTTGGTAGAGTTGACATTGACATACGTTCAGACATATCATTTTCGCGGTATTTTAAAACTACATACAAGAGCATATACCTATTTTTAAAATATTGCAAATATTTTACATAGTTACAGTGTAAAATTAACAGCGTTTTACAACCATCGAGTTATCCTCATTCTACTGCACCAAAGTTGGTTTATGCCCATTCTCGAATGGTCAAACAAGAATGTCTTGTGCGTCCATAGTTGACATTTTTGGAGCGGAGTTGTATTCATAAACAGGGTAGGCCTTCTTGGAAGACACGGTAGCACTAATACCTACGTTCTTTGCTAATGGCGCGTCGGCAGTCTGTTGTTCGACAACTCCAACCTCTGCGGAAATTACTTGATCAATTGATGATGATATTGCCATGAGCTGATCCACACTAACTTCTGCCATTTCAGCCAACCCCGTAGCCAACTTTGTGTCTTCACGACGCATTCCTTTCATTGCCGTGTAAATTGCTGATGCTGCTATTAATGACGGCTTCCAGCCAACAAATCGGGGTTCTGAAATTACAAAAATGATTTTCGTAAGCTCCTTGGTTTCATCCACGAGCACTACTAACATTCGAGCGAGTTATGTCACAAAACAGGGCAAAAATTAAAATTGACTTTTACCTGTGGAACAAAGGGAAATGAAAGTAACAGCGTGTCGCCGAACCAGTTGGCTGTACTTATTCCCAGGACTGTAAGCTTGATTTGGACTTCGTACCAAAATGAAATCGACAAAGTCATGAGCGGTCATCACGTTCATATCCCAGTTAAGTTGAGACAAAATGACCAGTTCCCATGTCTGCAAAACAAAAAGAAAAACGGAAATGAAACATTACAAAGACAAAAAATTATCGATTGAAATTATCTACAGAAAAAATTGAAGGCCTTCGTAGAAAAGTGCAACAACCTAGTTTCCTATTGTGGGACATATGTACTTAGGTAGTATGTGAGGGTGCGAGCGAGTGTTCATTGGGCCCCTCTGACTTTGTTGGCGATGGCGAAAACGGGATGTGACGATTAATATCAAGAAGGATGATAATAATAATAAAGCGATGAGCAAACCGGATGAGTGCCGAATATATGGTAAAAGCAGAGTCAGGTAAATTAAGGAAATAAGACAAGACAAGACAGGCTTGCTCGCTACCCTACATGCTACTACCAGCCTACTAGCTACTGGCCTCATAACTCCTTGGCAGAGAAACGGATATTCTGGTTAAGGTCGACTGGTCACAATAGGGATTGTCCGTATGTTATGTAGGTATCAAGACAAGCTGATAAAACCATTTTTTTTAACTTGCAGGGAAAGTGTTAGAGATATGTATAAAGTGTATTAATATTTTTTCCAAAGAAAAGGCAGATGTACGCAGAGTATGCAAAAAGCATATAATTATTAAAGAGGGTGAATTTTTATATTCCAGCAGTCCTCGCAAGTTTCAGAATAAGTAGTTAGCTGCATGCATCATCATCACTCCTTTCCGTCTCTATTTTACAGCTCACAGTTTTGTTTGGAGTTCTGTGCTGGTTGCCCATATACTAGTATAGACAGGGGACAAGTGGACAAGAAATCCAAGTATAAAAAATAACAATGATGCATAAAAAAGAAGCCACACGTAACCCTGCCAGCAATGCAATGGCAAGACAAACTCCAAACCCTTCTTAAATTCTATTATAAACCATTTCCTTTTTGCCCCATCCATCCGCTTCATTTACGCAACTATTATTTATAAATGAAACGTAAACAGATATACTTATACAGTCTACCTGATTTGGTAGGGCCTGATATAATTTTTACTCATCATCATCATCCGTTCTTGCCATTCACAAAAAATAAAAGCAAGTGAATAATTTCAACATGGGGTCCATTGAAGGCCCACTTCATCCGTGGCTTGTAGTTAGATTTGTTAAATATTTCACATTGCTTGAATAAGCACAGGGAGGCATTGGTGGTGGGAGCCCCAATCGAATGTATTCTACTTTTGCGCGGATGTAATAGATGTTGAGATTGTCTTTCGAAACAGGACAACCAACGGAAGGGCCAAGTCATCGGCCAAACTCAAGGCTTCTTCTCAGTGTAGATTTTTTGCTGGTGTGAATATTCATGCTATACTTTTTAACTTCCTTTTTTCTTTGAACCAGTTTTGCTTTTAGAAGGAACATATGTTCCTCTCTAGCTTGTAGAGAATCATTGTCCTTTGTTCAGGATGTTACTTACAGCACACGGCTTTTTTGTGACTGTGTGAATCGTGTGGTAGGCATTACAGTAGTAACTACCTTTGTTCTCTTTATCAGCTAATTTTATTAGCAAACCAACAGAATAGGTATGTCTGTTTTGGATAAAGGTGGTGATATTTTTCCTGGATAGAACTTGTCTCACCACCACAAGAACTGCAGGAAAGAAGCAAGGAAACCGCAGTGTCGCTGTGGCAGGGGAAACTCGTCCCTGATAGTCTCACGTCGCCCCGTATTTTACATGATACGTTGCACGTAGTACTTAGGTACAGTGAGTGCATATGTTATCTTTATTTTCAATTTATATTTTCAAGTTGAGATTTTCAACTTCATCTCCGATAGAATTACTTCATTCCAATAGATGCATAAAATTAGAACGATTTGAGGAGTACCGTTCACATTTGTAATAAACCTGAATTAATGAAGAGCCATATATTCGATTTTTAATGTGGCTATAGTTATGTTACCATTTTGTGACATACTACAGCCACTACCAACTTGTATAATAAACTCGTTAAAATTAAAATTCAATAAAACGTGTAATTAAATGTGTATGCAGCAACTTTTTTTTATTATTATGAAGGCATATTTACTACGTGTATTAAAAGCTAAGCTCTGGAGTCCACGTGTGAAACGCGTCGGCAATGACTCATTTTCCCACAGAGATGCCTTCACTAGCTTATGAAACTGTGTTGATTTGCATGCACGAACCCCTTCAAATTGGAGCATCAACGGGATATGCTAAATTACACACTATACTAACTGGAAAGCATTTTAGACACTTTTCCTTGGCAATTAACTCTTGTTGTTGGTTGCCAAGGCGTCCTTACTATCATCATCGCCATGCAAGTCTTCACTTTTTACGTGGGCGAAAGCACCTCATCTGAAACACACGTTTGCTGGTTTTTTGACGAAGAAAAAAAGCGAGTGAAGATTGAATGAGCGGAACGAAGAAGGGTCTTCTTGTGAAACCCTTCAGTCATGTTGTTCCCAGGATAAAATATGAAACAAAAGTGTCAATGTACTACTATCAGTAATGACCAGGTTCCTTCCATTACCGTCATCATAATGGTCCTCTCATCATGCCAGTGGAGGATTGCATGTCCCTCTCATGATCATTCATCATGAAATAGGTAAGCTAATACGTATATAGTATACACGTAGGGTTCATGATCAAGATCGCCAGGAACCCCTGTTCAGCCATCAGCCATTTTTACGTGTTTATTTTTGTCGACCGTGAGCTGGGCACCAACTAGTCCTTTTCTCAAACTCCTCACTCATCCGTCCACGACTCATTGAAAACACAGAGCTCAATCCTTCCTCTCCAGCACTATTAAATATTCTCTCCTTCAATAAGCCGCATTTATAAATGCAACCCCATATATAATGTAGGTAGGTGCTGCAACTTCCTGTCTTTCAAATGATGGACTGGGTGCTCCCCATACCATGATGCATGCTCCTGCGAACGGGGAAAAAGCAAGAGAACCCCTTGCATTTTTTTCTTTGAACAAAGAGCACTACGGTTTCAAAAGAACTCGGAGCAATCTATTTAGTTCATGATCCATGACAATGAAACAACAATAAAGACCAGCTGGTGCAGAATTATTTCAGACAAAATTCGGGGAGATTCTCTTCTACTCCTTGCCAATGCTAACAACAACGATGGGTGATTATTAAGTGGGGAGTCGCTACACACACACACACACCGTAATCACGACATGGCATTTATTAAGGTAGACGGCACAACTGAACTTAACATGTGCAGTTATTTGAATTTGAATGTGCATTTCCCCTCAATCATTATTTCAAGTATTTCGGCAAAGTCCAGCCGTTTTGCGGAGAACTGAACCAGATAACGATATTATTACTGTAGATTATATTCTTTCTTCAACGAAATGTGGTGGTGGTAAGGTAAGCAGAGTCCCTGTAAAATGTTCTCTTGTTAATTTGTATTCTGCATGCTAAACGGCATATGTTTTAATTGACTTTTTTCGTAAGAATCTTCATAATTTTGGCAACATGTTGCAAGTCTGGTCGCTTGAAAAAGTAAGTCAGTAGAAATGTGGGTAAACCGGTACATTTATTGTCAGCAATGCCAGATGATGATGAAAAGCTGCTCGAGTATTTTCTGCAGGGAAGTGAAAGATGCTGGAGGACTGGCACAACCCACAATCAATAAAATAACCCTTTTGAGGCATTTCATTTTAAATTAATATAGGTATGCAAGCCCAGTGTAAGCATGTGCTACGCCAATTTTTGCGTTTTCCAGGGAAGATGTTACGCTACATCTTTCAAGTTGATGCTTTTATTTGTAAAAGATGCAATGACCTGGTCCCAATCTTTATCTGAGTATTAAAAAATTCTCAAGGACTACAAACCACTAACTACTCCATGCAACAAATTTGTGCTGGCATACCATGTGTTCCAACGTCACGGGCCCGGTGGAGTGGTTTCGATGTTTGGCCAAATTACACACACACTTTTATCCATGTAATAATAATATGTCATGTGTCGAAGTAATAACTGATACACCAGTAATTCCAGTAACTGAAAATATAAAGCATGAGCGCGACCCAGCTGCGTCGCTTCATTTCCAAGTTTATTACTGCCATCAGTCAAAATTTTGTTGTCATTTAGTCCTAGTAATCTACACAGAGCCACAAACTTTTCTAGATACACCAGCAAATGGAGAAAAACCTGGCATTGCATATCCGTACAAAGAAAAAAAACTACCCAAATTCAAAAAGCGCCTCCTTATCTGACAAAATGTATGCTGGCAACAATTTGGGAGTAAAACGGTGATAATATAACGGAGGAGTGCTGTGTGCTGTGAGTTCACGCAAGCGTGACACTAAAACAGGGGCTGTTGTAAGAAATAACAGGAGGAAATCAACTTCCAGTTTACTTCGTCACTTCTGACTTTTCTACACACAATTGCGTTCTCCTTCTCGAAAACTAAAGCAGTAGAGAGGAGTATAAGTGGAGATAAGTAGTAAGTAGTAGGAATACTCCCTTAATAAAATGCACTTTGCCATATTCAGGTGTGGATTCTCTTTTTTCTCCGCCGTTCAATGTACACACAAGCCTATGAAAGAAGGTGGAGGAACGGAAGATGGCCAATTAGAAGACAAAGCAATATTGTAATGATGGTCCCAGTCCCAGCGGATGGAAAAACGGCAAATGTGTGTTGATATGTGTACTAGAGCTCCTCATTATCTACGTCGTAGGTGCAGCACGAGAAAGAAAAGACTTGAGATACGCTGGGAAAATTCTGTATCAATGCAACAACGGTACTTTATCGTTTGTTACTACTACAATGTCTGAGTGTACTTGTCCAGGAACAAAAACGGCATGTTCCGCTGGTGATATGCTACGACAATCATAATCAGCGATACACGAATTACGTGTTGGACTGTGAGAAACTTGATGCATCACAGAGAGAGCGAAGACAGGTGGTAAGACGGATAAGTAAAAGCGTTAAATGTAAAATTATGGGAAGAAACGATAAAAGTGGTGGTGGTATGGAAAATGGAGAAGCGTTTTGAGAAATATCTATACATACATCAAATCCAGCCACTACTGCTGAAATTATCGTATTAATTCTTCATTATTTAATAGCTTACCCGCAGAGACTGCACAGAAACACTGTTGTCCGTGTACCATGAAAGGAGTTCCAGGGAAAAGTGGTTGCACTGACGAGACTTTGAAGCAAGCAGCAAACACACGCATGCCACCATTTGAAGTTGCTCCTTTTTGATGTTACTCAAAGATAGAAATTGGTCAAGAATTCCAACTGCTAGTGGGAAAACGGCTTCATCACACCTCTGCTCCTCACACACCTGCGTATTGAATACAAGAAAAATATTAAAATTAACCGTGCATAAAAGATTTTACCGATTTGGGTTGCCTTCGGCACATATATCGAATTTGAACGTGCCAGCCCTTGCTTGAGACTTTATACTTTGCTGGATAAATTTTTTTTTACATGAAATGAGGGAAAGCAAAGTAGTAATCTAATGACATGGGTACCAAAATATTTATGCATTCTCGCAATCACTCCAGGCCTTCACGATTACCTATAATGTGGCCTACTCTCTGTTGTTGCATCTACCGCGAGGAATAACGGTTTACCTATTTATAATAAAACTATTCCAGTGCATTTATTGGTCATGAAGAATCGATTGATGAGATGATGTCTAACAGTATCAGTGAGTCAATATGTAGATGCATCTACGATCTACAGACAACTTTACGTTTCATTGTTACCATTATCACGTGTTTGGGTTTTTATTCAGTTCTGGTATACCTCTAAATTAAGTATGCATTCAAAAATGATTTTAAGAGCGTAAACCAAATAAAAGTACACATTACATTTGGGTGCAATGGTGTTTGCTCAAGGCATATAATCAGATTATTTATGATATTACGATAAAGCCCTGTGGTTATGCATCCCTTCTATTTTCTCTCCTCCATTTTCCAAGAAAAAAGTGGTACGGTGCTCGTTTTTAAACTTTTTAAAAAACCATAGTGTTCTTACCCCTACGCCTTATGAGCCTCTTGCAAAAGGCTAGTACATCTTTCGGATCTCCGTCGATTAAATCATTTTTTTAAAACAGAATTATTGATATATTAATGGCAAAATTGAGCCTTGCTGTGCCCCACATGCATGATGCATCTACACCTATTGCTACCATCTCCAAAATTTTTCTTTGATCGTGGTAGCTTGTTCGGACACGACGGACTTGCAACAAGCAGTGAGCATCTTCCATAATGATGCGGCACGCATGCTTCGCCACCCTGACTCTGACTTTGTTGCCCTCTTTATCTAAGTTGGTTGGAGAGAGAGAAGCAAATCCGATTGGGGAAAACCACACTTTTCTACATGGTCGACCAGCTTCACACTATAGGACCGTTTATTTTTAGGAAAGTCACGATGGAGAATTTTGTATTTTAAATATGCCTATCTTACTGTGTGTGTGTGTGTAGCTGTATAATCTACGGGTTCAGTGAAGCCTTACGACGAAGTTGACGTACGCAGGGTCAGAGTATATTTAGTTAAACCTTCAAGTGGCCTAGTCATATTACGTGTTTGTGGTGTCGTCGTGACAGAAAGTAAGATATTATGCAGGTGTGAGGTGTGTAAACAACAGGAGATTATTATGCCTCCGTGGACTGAATTGCTATTTTCACCATTTTAAATGTCTGGTGTTATTTGTGAACGGTAATTGCTGACAAGAGTTTGAAATAGTAAACATGAGTTTACTTGAAAACCTTCATTGCGTCTAAGCAGTATATTAATGTTTATCAACTACACTTGTGTGGCCTTGCTGACATGAAAAGTGTATGTGTGTAATATGCATGCAAGGAAATGAGTCAATAAAATTGTTTAAAAATACCAAAGAAGTGCAATGTGTGCACCTATCGAGTCTGAATTATGTGAAAAATGAGGATTGACCGTTGATTATTATAGCATGGGAGATAAGGTAATGAAATGATCCCGCGGACCACTACTGGTGGTACCTACTTAAAAAATAGCAGTTTGAGATTCACAAAAAACACGTTCTCACCTCAAGCATCCATGAAGCGACAATTTTCCTCATGTATGGTAAAATATCATTTTTAGAGTTGTTTGCAAAGTAATTCTTGGGCTGTTTCATCATAGCTTCCAGAGCCTTGAGACGTTTCATCACTTCTGGATGATTTAATATAGCGGGATCAAAAAACGACTGACAACCACCCTCACAGTCACCGTCGTTTGACCTCTCGGAATCCAAAAGATCGGGATCTGCTGGTTCTGAGCACAACAGCTCCGCCAGCACAGGAATCTGTGGCTGGCAATAGGGAACATCCGGAGTTTTATCTTCAGGCACACCTCCTTCTGTGGGCATCATGTTTGGTTGCATCGTAACGGTTTTACGTTTTACTTTGCCAAGAATTTGAAAAATCCACTTAGTCCTTAGTATTCCACTGAGCAAATTAAAATTTCCTGAGCAACCGTTCGTCATGTACTTCATTCGTGAGACTTCTTCCCAAGGAATCCTCAATCCTCTTGTCAATTCGCCACACAAAAACGACGTAGTAAAACTGGCACACTAAAGGAAATCAGCTTTACAACAATCCAGCAAACAACGGCACTTCACGAAATATTTGACAAATTTTCCAGTAAAAAGTTGTCACACATCACCCTTCCACACGATAAATTATATATTGCATACGAGAGTCTTCTTTCAGGATATCTTGAAAAATCCTCGTGGTCGTTTCTTCCTGCACACACCGTCACCGGACAACACAAGAAATGATGGGTAACCGTAACGGACAACACAAAAACGTGTCTACCTCGGAGAAGAGCTACTCAACAAGTGAGTCAATGTCCGTCTTGGTGTGTGTACTTAATATCATGGCAAGCTGAAACCGAAATAAGAACTTTCTTGTTACGCGACTCCACCGAAGAGAAAAACCCAAGCTACTTGCAAGATCACGAGAAGGAGAGAGGGAGAGGACACCTCAAACTTCATCAGTTGTGTGTTGCCAGAACACCAAACCAGTACACAGTAAATGGAGGACACGGCACGAGTGAGTCAGTATTCATTTTCAGTACTAGTAGGGGAGTACGGGAGTACGGGAGTAGAGGTAGGGAGCATAGGAATGCACGCCGTGGACCAAGTAGCGTAAAACAACTGTTGTGTAGATCGCTTCCAGGTATTACTACCTACTTTCAGTTTACCTTATTGTTGTCTGCATTCGGTATGCTGTATAAGTTTCCTTACCAGCCCGGGTGCTTTAATGCGATGTTACACTGCTATAGTGTAAAGTTCAAAGTTTAAGCCATTTAACTGGGTATATATACTTTGTAATTATAATAATTTTTTTTAACAATTATAAATGTCATCATAATTTGCATCAATACAATGGACGCTGATTTTAATTAAATTTGTCATACATAAATAATGCCGGAGGAAAAGCTTGAGTATGTATATAGCATAATAAGCATATGACCTTGATTGTGACCTATTGGTGCTTGGTCTTGCTGGTACACCCACGGCATCGTTCACAGGTCAGAAAAGGGGTCGAATTTCTAAAAGTTAAGTGCCCGACTTCAATTTCAGGTATTTTTGCGGACACGCTTGTATAAGATTATTTACGATTTTACGAATCGTAAATTACGATATATAACACTAATCTACCATACGACCATGCTTACAAGCATATACAACACCAACACCACTGCTGCTTATCTTGGATCCAGTAGTAGGCTCTACATACAAAGATAAACAGTAATACAGAATTCCCTGGCACGCGACGAATGATGTCGCTACGCTACTACTCATTGAGGATCCCTTCATGTTTCGTACATGATGCTGCCACATACAAACACAACCCCAAACGGGATGTGTTTTCACAGAAAAGAAGGGGAACATTTTACGGCATCTTGTGTAAATTGGAATGTATGTTCTTTTATAATACCTATAGCCTATCATACATTATTTTATTTATTACAGGCAAACAAAGGTACCATAATGCCGGAATATGATCTATTGGATTTTATCCCACAGTCACAGTCTGTGTGTGCTCCGGCTGACTATCATCGGTGACGCAATGACAACAGTGGGAACATGTCTACGTTTTTTTTCTTAAATTATCCGGCGTCCTTGCTTTCAAATTAAATTTAGCAAAGCAACATTTAAGAAATTGTCAATAGTTAAATAAATTGAAACAAAAATTTCACAATGATGAACATTATTTATGTTATTAAACGTGACGTATACAGTTGTTTTTTTTAAATTTTAATGTAAAATGATTTTACTGACAACTTCTTGCTTGATGTATAACTACTATACTATAACTATAAATACCGTTTAACCAATATGACATAGTGATAGTGATGTTTTTCATTGTTAGCAAAAATAAATTTGCTGCTTATTACACAGAACCCTTTACAATACTAGTTTTATCCTATAATCCTACCCAAAATATAATAGTCATCAGTAATTACGAGAGTGTATCGATTATATTTGGCAGTACATAAGAAGCTTCAGTTTCTACTCCTGCTACTTCCCTACTCGTTTGAAGCAGCAGTGTTACATGGCTGTCCTGTCTGATCTGATCGGTCATTTTGCCCTTACTGCTTTCTATAAAAAATGACCTTTTTACTCTTTCCTTCGTGATCTTGTAGTGTCTGCGCCGTTATCTGATACGAGTGTTTACTACGTGTGATGGCACGATGACCAGAGAAAGTACATCCTTCAAACTAACAATATTTAGGTAGTGTGCCTTGAGACTTCTAACGTTTGTAACATATGTAATTGTAATTTAAGAAAGCACACTTTTAACTTTTATAATCTTATAAGTTTGACTTAAGTTGTGGAAAATTTGCCCTCATTTTAGTCACTTTGCTTATTCCGTTGTAGCTGACTAAACCGAAACGAACCAATCTATATCTACCTGTATAATTTCTCCACTCTCATAATGCTTTTTTGTGATTTACAATAAATATGGAGCATCTGAAATGCAAATGACGTTCCCCTCTCGGTGAAATATTGCCACGAAAGCACACAAGTACGTTATTATGTCATTTCCTCTGACAGCAGGTATTAGCTATAAGTCTGTGTCTGTACCGGACCATACATTTTTACCTTGAGTCACGCAGTCGTTGTGGACCAAGTAGACCAACATTTGCATACATATGCTCGAAAATGTTATATGACTCCACAGTCCCCATATCAGACAATAAGAACTCGGTCTCAATACGAAGTTGGCTTGCCCCTACTTTTACTCTACATCTATCTACACACACACTACCTATGGTAATGATCTAATGATCTCCGATTCCGACATGTCCTCCTTTAGTACGGTAGCAGGGAGCATTTTTCTACACCGATGGAATCAGCTGCCTTTTAAAAATAGAATTGCATGGCTATTTCATCCTGCCTACCCCAATGTATCGTGACAGTCCTCGATTTTTGTCTCCCCCAAATCCAGCGAGATAAAAAGTTAATCATAGTAGAATGCAACTGCAACAAGGGGACGACAGAGACTTAACCTACCTGATCATTGGCAAGGTTTGTCAAGCAAGGGTCCAATTTTTCTAAAGGATACAACTTGAATACATCCAACATGCGTGCAATCATAGCACACAGCATCATTGCATAAAGGCTGAGTCTCTTTGTCGTATTGAAGGGGTCGTTCCAAACCGAACTCCTTTTCGATATTTTACAGATACATCAGCACATTGTCGTTGGAGTAGTTAGTGGTCGCTGTGCAATGTTCATTTTTTCCCTTTCATTTCATGCAAGCAAACGTTCCTTCAATTCGAACCAGTTTTGTTGAATTTACAAAACAATAGGCCAGGTGTTCCGTTCAGGAGCTCCTCTCACTAAAGGGAATCTTTTTTTCAGACAGAGCATACTGCTCAAAAAAACGTAGGTAGTAGCTCTCGTTGTAGGGCTGAATGTTTCTCGTCCAAGTAGGTAATCCAGGTCCTTCGTACGTACCGACTTAATGTTATACTCCAGCTATATTATGATGATAAATGTTTACTTTCAAAGTAAAGGTAGGTAATTGTACCCAAACCCTGCAAAGTACGCTTTCATTACATTGCAGGTACGTTTGCGTCTTTTGAAATGAAAATGAGCAAGTAAACCGAAGCCTTGGGGTTTGATTATAAAAGTATGTATTATCTATATGCATAAATATAGATACGCATACTATTGATATAGGATTGTATACAAAATAAATATTATATAATCAGTCCACGAGTTTTTCTACAATCTACACGTTTTTCTTGATACTGGGGCATACGTATACCGGAGAGTTTGCAGTTGTAGCAGGGATAACAAATTTACCTAAACAACAATTGAGTTGGCTACAGTGACGCTGCGTATGAAAGATAGCATCATGGAACAGTTTATTGTTGATATAGAAAAAACCGTATTAATTGATGGTTAAATACATTTCATGCTGTTACACTCGTTGTAATCGTAGTAAGTAACACTTGCATGAACTGACTCACGACAGTGATGATGATGATGCGCGATGCGCGTCGTCAACAAAATTGAAAAAATAAAAAGCTGAAGACAGCATATGGCATGTGTAATGATATGATAACACGTTTGTAAGGTAAAGTTCATCTGCTGCGGACATTTAAATCTCCTGGTTTCTTGACACTGAAACCGAACAATGACACCAACGCTAGAGAAACGCTACTATAGGTGTATTAAAAAACTATATACAAAAATGCCAAGACGCAGAGCCTTGCTGCTAGATCGAACGAAAGGTGCAAAACAAAAGGAAAGAAAGAAAAAAATGTATACAAAGAAATGATAGCTAATGTCATGTTGTGATCACGCAAGTCCATTGGTAGGATAATTACTAAAAACATGTAACGGGGAGGTCAACATTAAAAATGTTTTATTACAATAAAATGACCCTACTTAATTTTAAAAAGTACATAAATAGATTGTCTCATTCATACACAACTACAGACATAACCTATAAATTTAGTACACAGCATATTTCATGTGCATGCTCTGCCATGAGTCCTGAGTAAAAAAAGCTTTATAATTTGTTGTCCCGGACCGTTTTTCAAGCCGGGTATTATGGATGATTAGCAAAATTAGACGCATTTTTTCAATTTTCATGTTTTCCATATTAATAAATAAAAAACAATTTTAAACGTAATGTATGATCATTTATTCGCAAGTATATCTTGTTTTCAAAAGTTTCATATTTGCTACTGCAGTGCAACATTTGACAATCTAATAGAATGTTTTCTCCTTACGGTACTTAAAAACAAAAAAACACGCTGGTATAGATGTAAATTGTATTAAACTAATAAAAATGACAACTGTTGTTATACCCTGAAAGACCAAGCCACCTGTGATACTTGCATCATGCGTAGTAGTATTTTAATGAATTTCAGTACCTATTCACGTACATACGTATGTTTTTTATATTTTTTGTTATTATTATTGCAAAACACATCGCATCGCCACGACGGCGTGGGTAAACAATGACAAGGTTGAAAGACCTGGAAGTGCATGCTTAATTATGTACGTTTGAGGCCTCAAAAGCAACACCAAACGCTGATAATATTCAGATGTCGAGATATGTAGAAAGTACCATCGCACAGGCTCACTTACTACGAGGAACATATTGCGAATGTACCGGACCAATTTTGCATAAAGAAAAAGCAAAAAAAGGAGAAAAACACATGTTGACTGATCGCACGGAGAGGTCAAAACACGGAAGCGTTTTCACCAAAACAAAGACAGGCTTTCTCAAGTTGGTAACGCCGTTGTGCAAGGAAGACAACAGACGGTGGTAACGAAGGTGAATATAATGGACAGAAATATTGCAATTGGTTTTAACTAATTTCGTCAGCAGCGTATTATATTATTTAATAGTAAAGAAAGAGTAATATAAATTATAGCATTTCTCTGGCCGGAGGGCAGTAAATCTTTCAATATAGCGAAATTCTTGCACGTTACATGAACGAGTTGTGTCCTGTAACAACGCAACCGCACCGCATATATTATTCCTTATTATTACTTAGGTATATATGCAACGATCACGTCAGCGAAATGAAAAGCCGATAACTGGGCAAGCGTGCAGGTATTAAAAAAATGGTCATCTATTTCTTGGCTGTTACAACTTTCCGTGCAAAAGTTGGCTTCGGTTGATCTGCTTGTCTATGAACTGCCTCACTAGATCCAGTTTTGCAGTTTACTATAAAAACGAAACAAGCACATGGCAGATGGGTGAATAAAATTGACCAGTAGAATTAACGGGCGACGCGACGGAGTAACTTTCAGCAGGGTAAAATTTAAACAAGTCTGTAAGCAGATTCGAGATATCAGGAATTTGGTGATATGTACATAGCATACACGAATATCTCACTGCGTACTGTTTAAAACCGAAAACTGAACACATTTGTTGGCTTACTTATATATATGTATCTAAAGATTACTTACTGCATAATATATACATGCTATTACATGAAAACCTAGGTGTATAGGAGGAGAGGTGCCTCTTGCATGTTGCGTCTCTATAAAAAAAATATGATCAAGTTAATATTTTCTTTTGTTGTCGGTTGATCAGGATTACTGTCTGTGTGCGTGTTACAATAGTAGCTGGTTTTAGCTGGTATGTATATTGCTATTCTGGTTTTACCCCATGTTGCAACAAGTTCCAGGACAAGTAACGGTCATGGTCATCCGAATTCCAGTTTAAAACCAGCAGATAGGGGCAGAAGAGAAAGAGTTGTTTCATGGAACGACTGAATAATAGAAGAATTTCAAGAATTGTGATTCTCTTCACTCTTGCGAATACTATCGAACTAGTAAATAGAGCCTGCATGGAAATTGAGTCATGCTGTCATGTACCTAGAGAAGCACAAGGTAAGGTTTGTAGAGGAATCATTGTGTCATCATCGTATAAATTGTACTGTCAAACGAATAAAAGTAAAGGTGTGTACCTACATGCATAAAAACGATGATTGAAAGGTATTCTAACTTACAACCAAAAAAATTTAGCCTGGACCATCAGAGAGCCAAACTGGTTATATACACGCTACGTGCAAGTTGTGGCTTTATAGCTTACGAGAAAGAAAATTCCTAATAATCTGGACTTTAAATCATTTTGCTTTTCTGTGGTCGTACAATTTTATTTCATAGCGTCAGAATATTTCTTGACAGATAACTGGGTTCAGTAAACTGACCTATCGTCGCAGTTTATGATTCGGGAAAATCATATGACTTGCAATAATCATTTCATTCCTGATAATTTTGAATGAGGACAATAAATAAATCCTTTGTTCCAGTTCCAAGTAAAGTCTTAAGAATGCGAATATATTTAAAGCTGGATAGTGGTATAAAATCATTCAAGTAGTATATACCTACCTTATTTAAACAATTGAATACATACATTTTACGTGGAATAAAACGATATTCATTCTGGTTAAGAAATGCTTCTTTCACAAAGAAAATTACTATTGGAGTAACGATTTCTTAGTACGTAGAAGGTAGAATTAATATTATATCAGTTGTATATGCATTTGCAGTTGTAACCTGCAGGGACCGAGCAAAGTGAAAACTGTGGTGTCCTTAGCGCATCAGTGCTAAAACAACGATCTCGTTTAATGACGAGCAAAGCGTATTAAATTATGATTATAGAACGGCATCTTGTTCTCTTCTTTGTTTGCAGCCCATTCCGTCCATCCCCGCAAACCGTCTGCTTCCCAGGAGACCCCGAACCTTAAGTCAAGTCAAGTCTACAGCCCCCAACAAAAACAAAACGAAGAAATGTAACAGCGCTAATTTGCGAATGTAGGCCCTGGTCTCCTTGATTCTTGCCCAATTGCGCATGACAAGACCACAAGGCACACACCCCCAACTCTGGTAGGATGAAGGTGTAATCGACTTACCTAATTGACAAAATGTAGTTAATCCAGCGTATGTTATTGTTTACGAAAGAGTATAATGACCTCTTGAGTCGTCTTCATTTCATCGGATTCAGGATCATTTTCTTTCATCCGAGGAATAAATTGAGTTCAGCAAGCAAAGAAGCACATGTGTTAGCTCATAATTAGCAAGAACTTGCAAAAAAACGTACGGAATAGAGGAAACGCTGATATGATATATGATAAAGAAAGTGTACTACACAAAGAAGTTGACCATAACGTCGGTGTACTTTCAGTTAGCTCGTGCGGATCATCTGGCTGGCACGAGGGTTGTGTGCGTAATTGTTGCCTTACCACCACTTGCGCAGTTACGTGTTTGTTGTTAAACAATTGAATTTGATGCGACTCGGACATGATTGTGTATAGGTAACTATATAGCAGTCATAACATCTATACAAGTTTATAAATAAAAAAATATGATACATTTTTGAATGATGATTTCCGGTCAGACCTTTTTCTTTGCAACTGTAAAATCCACCCTGTAAAACTATTTGAGACATTTGGCAATGCTACATATTAACAGGATCCACTCGTGGACTCGTGTGCTTCTTCGCCCCCACCATGTTACCGATTGAATGTCCAAAACTCGAACCTGAATCCTTTTGACTGGTCAATGCAAAAAAATTATAGTTGAGCATCTGTTTTACTTTGATCCGATGAACGGGAACAACGGCGGAAGAGGCGATGCAGTATAATTATTTGATAGCAAGTTTTTTGTGTGTAAACGTTTACCTGGGCAATGTTCCCTTGGGTCAAAAGGGAAGACTGAAAAAAGAAGTTGAATCTTTATTGTTGTAAACAAAAGGAATGAATTTATTGAAGGAAGTTGTGTTGCATTGCATGTGCACCGAAAAAAATGGTTTACCAACTGTGGGTTGATGCACAATACACAAGAATGAATTTATTGAAGGAAGTTGTGTTGCATTGCATGTGCACCGAAAAAAATGGTTTACCAACTGTGGGATGATACACAATAATACACACCTTCACAATGCAAGAAGAAAAAAGTTGTCACCTGGATCTTGAGAGATATTTGTGTGGATAAAAATGTACCAAAACGTTTACGGATAAAATCAGAGAGAAAGGAAGTGTACATAATATGTACTCTCAATCTGAGAAGGTACTGCCGAGGAAGCATTTTTTTTAAAAGGACGTGTGTTACAGACATAACAAGATGATGCTGTCTTCGGAGCAAATTTCCTCCCGTCTAAACAGTAGGAACCAACCGTAACGTTGTTATAGGTATATACAATGTTACCGAAATGCGTCACAGATGTCAACACAAGCATGAAGTATGCCAAGTTAAATGTACAAATCTTTCATCATGGTTATCTTAAAAGGATCTTCTAAGGTGCAAGAACCCGTCAACTGTTGATATTCCATGCACTCTATAAACAGGCTATTGTGCGTGTAACCATACTATACTTTATATAAGCAACGCAATCCTGATATAAAAAACCAACTGTAAAAGCTGTATAGAGTTATGTCGTTATTTGTTGCATAAAGGTCAAAAAATCTTTTCACCAGGGCCATTTATTTATACACAAAGGATTTTCTTCTGCAATCTTTCTTTGTAATTTCGGTGCACAACAGTGGTCATCTTGTCATTGTTCCAAGTTTCGGGGTCTGGATAACTACACACACACATACACACATCCATTCAACAATCACCGGAAAGCTGTTGTGACGGCGACAAAAAGAAATCCGGCTTGGGGGTGCTGGCTGATGATGATGATGGTGATGAGGATGCAAAAACTGAAGCATATCAAAGTCGTAGTATTTAAACGGAGTAAATCTTGCCCCTCAATTGGTATTTGGCAATTGACGACACAAATAGGAAAGAGAAAGGTCTTCATCAAGAAGCAACAACAGACCTTCTCAGCATTTGTTTCCCTGGAAGGAAAATGCACACAATGTAAAATATGAACAAAAGAAATCGACTTTCACACAATAGCGTCGTTTGTAAATTACCTAAGTATATGCAAGAAAGGGACAAAGGAACCACACTCTTAATTCTTAGCTGGCTTGGCTTGGTTGCTACTGCGGACATACTCTTACCCAACTGCATACTTTTTTGTGGTTTATTGTAGAAATACATGCAACTTAAAGAATTTTAGACAGAGAAGCAGATCGTGATACGTGCAAGTTTATTTTTGAGAGTTAATGTTTTAATGTCCCCTTGTACTCCCCACTTAAGCAGGTGGTGTAGGTACTTTGTGCTCTCTCCAGAGAGGCACTATTAAAGGTCTAGAAATTGTACTGCCCTTTAAAGATCCCCACTACGGGGTACACGCTTTGTATGATACATTGTCACAAATGGTATTGAAGAGGTGTAATTTTCTGCGTACTTATTTCATCGCGTCGCTTTCTCAAGACAATGCATTTTGAAGAATGAACATTGTCAATTGTTAGTTTATTAGGCACTTTTACTTTACTAGGGCGAAGGATCATTTACAACAGACCATAATATTTAAATTTTAATGGCTACTTCATAAAATATAATTAATGCCCTCACGCATACGCATACTAGTAACTAGTCTCACTTGATGCTTTGACATAATCTAATAATTTAAATACCTCTGCCTCCTTTATGCCATTCTAATAGCTATATTTGGGAATTCGTGGATCCCCAGATATTTATGATTACTGATCATCGGCTAGGCTTCTCTCCGTCTCATATTATCAATTAAAAGGGACGTGTTTAATATGAATAGATCGGACTGATAAACGGGGTGACTCCTCTTGCAAAGCTGTTTTCCACTGACACACGACCATGGCGTTTTAAAAATGGTAATAAACCTTCTTGCATCCATCTGCACTGTAAATACATGACATGATGTACGTTTCTCGGTAGGTGGATTTCTCTGGATCCTGGTGGTGGTGGTGTGGATGAACGGCTTTCACAAAAACAAAAACCAGGTAGATTTCTACCGAAGTATGTATCATTTAAATGAACAGCAGCGTCAAGCCAAAATCCTACTGGGGTAACGAAGAGTTAAATGAATAACAGCTGTCACGTTTCGAGATGTTTAGTTTTTCAGGCACAGACTTCTAACAACTGGGGTTAAGCGTATAAGAATGCAATTTAATATGAAGTACACTGTATCACATCAACAAGACCTGCTTTTATCAATCCAATTCAAGTGGCTTTTAAACTGGTATCTTTACACTGAAAAAACGGGGCTGTTATTCTGCGTGGACTTGATATACCTATATACTGTAAATTATAATTATTTTATAGGTATTGGTAGTATTATAAGAAATGATGATGAACACATGCAAACACGTACTGAACATTATAGCTAGCTGCGTAAAAAAGCGTAAATAACAAAAGCGTATATATCGGCATTTGTAAAAAATAGCGTAGAATGCATTATTATTTATCCCGTGTTTACAAATGGTGAACAGAAAGAAAGGGGTTGATCATTTCATAACTGCAGCTATATAGAAAATATATAAATAAATACGGTTTTACAACTTATACAACAAAGTTGACTATACGTCCAGTTGATTGACTTTGAAAAGCCAAGCCAAGCCAAGTTGCCACCTGGCATTTTTTATATTCTGGCTAGGACGACGCGACGGTAGCGGTGGTAGCACCTCTCCAGATACACAGTCATTATCAATCATTCATGAGCAAGCCAAAAGCCTGCAAACAAAGGCATACTGCTTTGATATATGTATGTATGCTTGCGAATAAGCAAGTACCATAACTACTTAAATTTATTAATTTGTATTGCAGTCTCGTGTAGACAATGTCATTGTTGGTATACGTTAGCGTTAGTAGATTTAAAAAACTATTATGCTAAATCTCTGTATTTAACGCTATAATTACTATTACGTTGCTACATCATTCTGTAATTATTTTGATAAGAAAATAAATTCTATATTTGGAAGTGATGGTTTTGAATGATGTTATCCATGCATTTTCTGGTATATATTTTATGAAATTAAATTAAAACCTCTTTTACAACTGCTCTATGTCAAGTTGTACTAATTTCTTAAATTGAACATTTGTGCTGATAATATGCCAACCTGTGAATAGTATTTTTCTTAAAACAATATTTTGGAAGCTCCGAACTTATGTGCGTATTTATTTAGATAACATAAAATCCCGGATCTCCTTTAATCCTTCAATGTTCAAGGGTGTCAGTAGATTGAATGAATTGGCAGTGATGCCCAATACTTTCCGGTCCGGGTTCGACATATGCAGATCTTCTGTATAAAATATACATAACGTTGTAAAGGAAAATAGGTAGCGCTGAAAAGAATAGAAATCAAACACGGTATGTATATTTAAACTTCTTCTAGCTAAATTTTAAGAGTCAGTCATGTAATTGGGAACAACGGAATTGGAAAATGTTAAATTGTTCAAAGTCGAAGAAGATGGGTTAACATTTACTATCTACTTATATTTTTATGAATACATTTAAAGTGAGAATGTCATTGGTGGAGTAGGGGGTTAAACCAACAACTGGTATGCACAAGTCGAAATTTAACTTCGTATGCTTGAAAATTAGAAACTACAAGGCGTACGTCCAGATAGACGGCCAGGTCAGCAGACAGACAGAAGCAAGAAATAAATAGGTGCCACTGTACACCACACATAATACTCTCCTTCGCGAAGGCTTCACCAGTTCATTTGTTGGTACAGCATACACATCAAACAACATGTGTCTGTTGAATTATCTGTCTAGCGAGCTCCCCGAAAGAACTGTGAAACACAGCTTTGTTGCATGGTAAGAAGTAAGAAATAATGATGGCAGTAAACAGGCTTTTGGATTTTTGTAGTAAATGTACAACGCTACAGAGCATTTGGTTTAGCTCTTTAAACTTTTTTCTGTATGATGTCCGGATGATGATCTATCTTTATCTCCCCCGCGAGAAGAAGATGATTGTTGTCATTATTACCGTGATCCTGAATCAGATCCGATAAAATAATGACTAGGGGTCTGTTCCAGCAACCAGATTGTGAGGGTAAGGTAAATGTACACAAATGCATCCTACTTCATACATCCTTCCCAACCTTGTTGCTCTCTGGTTAGTTTTGTGGATGCAGTTGCAGCTAAAAATGAAAACATTTACTATTATTCTACTGTACCAATTTCAATGAAAACCTGGCCCGAGCACAAACACTGGTTGTAGTAGTCGTAGTAGTAGTAGTAATAGTAAACGTCGTAGTAGAAGTGATTGTAAAATGTTGTTGTTGTATCTTAAGGGTCTTTAAATTTTTTGTAAGGGTCTCCCCTGTTGTGGAGGAACTCAATAAATGCTCTACACAAGATGTATGTATTATTACCACGTTATACCAACAGCAATAGAAACTCCAGGTATATTGATGTACATACATCCTATAAGATGGACGATGCACATTCAAGTCTCCGATTTTTTGTAGTTTGTATATGAGCGTCTGCAAGCAACGTTTTTAGATTTTTTGCCTCATTTCCTTCTCATGTTCGTTCTTTACCTTTTCTTCAAACAATATATTTTACTTTAAGATCCCAATTCCTGTTGCCGTCATCGCCACCATCGTCTTATTGAGCCTTTCTTTTCTTCCTCGTCATTGTACGTTCACGCAACATTGAATAATCATAATGTGCTTCGTTCGAGTTCATTTTGGGGTGGACAAGAAAAGGCGAAAAAATGCATTCAAGGTCTTGCATTTCTTTTTTTTATAAAAATGTATTTGATCTTTTCACATTCTATTCATTTCCGTACAAAAACTCGCATCTTTTTAAAATGGTTTGTGTTGATGCAAGTCTACATTGTTATGTTGTGGACCTTTAAAATCCTTCGGCATTGTGCGTCAGTAGCAGTGCACGCTGAAAACTACAGCGTCCTTGCGTCAAGAGATCTTTCGTAGAGAGGAGAGCATCTTGAAGAAATTTTTTTCTTTGCGGAGAAAAAAGGTGTGATGTAGACTGGCTTTTCAATGTTACATAATGTATTAAATTCAGCCATAGTAGTAGTGTATATGTGAGACCCGGCCACGTGGCTCAGCGCAGTTGCTCTTTCAGAATCTCATTCGTCAATATTTTTTATTCAGAGACAGAAGCTGAAGTAATAATAGACAGGGAAAGAAGCTTTAATCCTAGACCGGTGCGTAATAGAATAAAAAATGCATCATTCTTTACAATCCCGAATCCCGACCTTACCAAGCAGCATCTTTTAGAAAATCGTCACGTTGGCGTGTATCATCTGCATTATCCACATTTATATTCTACACTCACATTTATGGTACATAGAATACATTAACAATTAGATATATTTACGCCGCTACATACTTTACTGTATAGATATATATAATGTATAGAGTATCTTAAAGTAAATAGGAGAATAAAAGAGAATCGATTTCAATGGTCATGGATCTTTTGTTAAATTTTTTGATCCAACAAGATTGAAGGTTTTTAAAGACCGACTCCACTGCGCACGTCTTAAGAAAGGAACGCCTAGATTTAGAAACATATACTAAACACATGCCTCGTGGCCAAATGAAGAAAAAGTGGTCTTAGGTCACAGTTGAGATTGCACCAATCGTCACAAAAATAAATTTATTAAAAAAAGACACTGGCTTGCGACGCATACACACACATCTGTGTGGTGCGTACCGACGCAACGAAAGTAAATAGTAAATGCGTAGACAACAGACAGAGAGTAACTCTGGGTATGGCAACATAACAGAATATGCACAACGGGCAAGAATCCCTAAATTCGGTACTCTTGTCATTGCATCTTCAATTACCGTGAAAAGTTTTATGACGATATACATTTCATATCACGTTATTTATAGCGATGCCAAATGCATCTGTCGCATCTGCCCCTCATTACGTTCGGTAAACGATCACACACAAAGTCTTATAGATTCACATTATATCATCGCTTTAAAACATGTTCAAGTTGGCAACTGAAATTGATGATTGCGATCGCTATCCCATTATCCTAAAATATCGTTTTTAAAAATGTGAGAAACGACTCAAAATCATGCCTCTTCGCCACCTCGACTTTTTGTGGGACTCATGCCGTCATGAATAGGTACTCATCATAAAAATTCATAAAAATTTTATGCAGTATTACTTCAAGTAAACATGTATATTCTCCATTCAAAACACCATTTTCCAGGAGCCCTTCAAGCACTCCTGTTTCCATTTTTACAAAAATCATAAAACTAACGTGTGCATCGCTATTTCATGTACTGTTGATTTCTCTCCTGTTGACTGAAGTGGATTATTGTTGGTTTTTTTATTTCTTGGATAATTAATAAACGTCCGTCTTTATCTGGCGCATTTATCATTAAGAACGGAAAAGGCATAGAATTACTTCAACACGTGTCCCTCTATAAGATTTTGCTTAGCGCATCCCGACAATAGGTCTATCCAAAAATTCACCACGTAACAATTAGGAACTTGACGAGTAATACTGTGATGTACGCATACGCACTAGACATGTGTTCCAAGCTTAAAAGTAAGCACATAAAAAGGCAGTATTATTACAGGTAGGTTAAACAAAAGGCATTATTACTCGTCGATTGGTACTCAGATGGTAATGCCACTTTGCCTGGGTACGCCAAGACAAGAGAGCGAGAGTGCAATTGCTTCCTTCCGTACGTTCTCTCTTGCTCCCTACCTCCAACTCTTTCTTTTCACTGTCTACCTTTCTCACTCGCTACGCACGTCTGTTTCCGGTTTAAAAGTACATTTTTTACAAAAGTGTATTTTTAAACAATGTGAAGCATCGTCATCATCTTTTATTGCATCAACATGAACGCAATGGCGTTTCCTCTCCTTAATACATTTATCATTTTACTATATGAACTACTAGTATCACTATAGCATTTGATGCATTTCGCTTATCAGACTACTGGAGCTGGGGAGCAGACAAAGCGAGGGGTGACAAGATTGCATCTAGGAAAATAAACTTCTGGCATGTGCATTTGCGCTACTTATAACTTATGATTTTGGTACATATACTAACCTCAGTGCGTTGGTCCATTGCTGTCAAATTAAAAAAATATAACATGAAAAACACACTGCAATTTTGTAATAGACGGTTAGATGGTCGAAGGAAGTCGTATTTAAATGATTCTCAAACCGCAAGAAATGGAACCTTGTTATATACCATACATTACATATGTATGCCTAAACACAAAATTACTCGCTAACCAACAATGAAATATATTATTATTATGCTGTACCCTTTCTACTTATTATGACGATGACTCTGTCCGTTTTGAACCAAACAAACATTCACTATTTTAATCTAGAAGACATGGTTATTATAATCGTCGAAGACGTCGTTCAATTATTAAGCGAGTTTGGTGAACAGAACAGAGAAAGACTTCAAAATACGAACTTTAATTGTAATACTTTCAACAGCATACATTGGGGTTAGCTAGCAGAAAATTTCGGCAAAGACGTACCTAAACAATTTATCAAGAAACTCATAAAGTCAATGACCAAACTGCAGAGATTTTGGAACTCACAACACAAGAAGAACTTCGAAGTTTGTTACTGCAACCATATATTGCAACAAGGAGCGTAGTCAGCACCTTCCATATCGTCTAAGGATTAAAAAACAAAACAGGAAACGCTGAACCACAAATTAATTTTTAATGCATTTTAATTGCTGTAGTGATAGTGCCAATTTTTTATATTTCACTTGCAATATCAAATGAAAAATCAAGTCAAAATTGCTATGAATATTATTTACAATAAGCAATGATACATTAACCAAAATATCTGTATGAGTAAGATTATCTTTGTTATTAACTGTAAAATTAGGACGGAACTCCATTCCATGAATGATAACTTGTAAACTCAATCTATGAATATATGCTCTATATGTTATAGCCTGAAAAAAGCATGATGAATAAATACTATACTATATTATAATCATACACCTACCATAAATATTACCTATTACAATTTGTGGTAGATAAATGACGCAAAGTGTTCTTGATTGAAGCTAAAAATGGGTTACATTTACTGAGGAGCTGAGAATAAGTACAAAGAAATATGTTCTTTGAAAATTGTAAACTCCGTCGAAAAATGAGCCATTTTCTAACAGTGTTGTAGATTCCCCTTACATGAGTAATTCAAAACCGAATATAAATAAATAATACTGCTTCTCACTTCGCCCCAAACAAAGGAAATAGTGTATAAGGGTTTGGTTTTTTATTTACCTAATCCCATTCCGGACTAGTATAGTATACCTGCATAGCAAGACTATCTGACCATACAACAAAGACGTGTGTTTGAGTAATAACTAAAGTAACCTAGCATATGCACAATAGCTGTCAAAATATGCATTGATTGACTTTTATTAATGTATAAATAGGTGTCAACAATATTTCTGCCTTCCATACACAAAATACATCCATAGGGACCCAATATTCCATTAGTCTAATCATAATCATAAACCATCATCAAACACTGGCCAAATTTTAACCCCATATCCAAATTAGAATCATGACTCCCCATCATTGACGTGGAGAAAACCATCCATTCGGGGAAACCGTTATATTCATTGTTACCAACTTAAGTTAAATAATCAACTATTCATTTGCTACGACACTTATTACACCAAATAATATTATACTACATGCTAGTTTTCTTGTTAATACTTACCGAAAAAAAACATTTGTTCCTTATTATCGCATCAGTATATGAATTTCTCGCTTTATTTGTTTATTTTTGTGTTAGGTAAATCATAAATTATTTAATAAAATAATACTTAATAATGTTTAATTTATTATTTCTTTTCTCATTTTTGACTACAAAACTATATTTAGGTTTGGAGCTTATATTTTGTTCCTCATTTTTTTTTAAATAATGAAAAAACGTTTCGTGATTTCAGATTTCCTCGATTTAGCCATGTTAACGCCTCAATCATACATTCAACTATATCCAAACTACGGAAATAAATATCACCTTTAAATATATATTTTGTTCCAGTCGGATCAAGTAGTTTTGGCCTTGGCTTACAATAAAGTGTTAGAAATATACAAATGAATACGAGTTATTAGTTTAGTAAATGACTTATGCATACGTCAAATTATGTTATAATGTATTCTAGATGTGTATATGACTGCGAAAAACGGGATAACGATAATACCCAGCTAGACATTTAGTTATATAATTGTACTGTGTTGTATTCTATTAATTGTATGTATGTTGATAACAAGTAAAGTATCAAAAGAAAACCAGTCAATCAATCAATAATACTGTGTAAATAGGTATGGTATACATCGCTAAAGGAAACTATGTGTAAGATTTGGCGTTCGGGTTTAAATGTAAAAGAAACTTGACAAACCTCTGAACGTAACAGCAACAGCTCACCAAAGAGCATTTTACCCTCAAACCAATACACACAAAAACATTTTTCCCGTTCTGCTTGAGCTCACCTGAAAAAGTTCAAGTCGGAACCATCTCGTGGACTGCTGGTGGACCTATTACCAGATCTCTCATCTCTCCAACAAAATGCTGCATCGTAGTTCAGGCGTGCACGGAAAGGGCACCTTCACCAACTCCAATGCGTGGTCGCAGCAGATTTGAGCAAGTTCCATGAAAAATAAAAAACGGGTATTACTTACTGGTGGGGTAAAAAGGGATTGTGCAGTATTATGCCTAGTTTGTGCTATTTACACATTCACCAATACTCACTTTGAATCACAGGTTCAAATTTTATTTATTCTAACGAAATGGTATACCCTGCCCTCCCAACAATGTCACGGACTACACTTTCTACAAGATGTGGCAACAAGGTGTCAACTTAAACAAATTCAATATAGCACGGTTTTCATATTCTAAAGATTCAGCTCATTTTCCGTCTCCCAGTAACTACCTAGTCTCTCCCCAATGGAACATGGGAAACGAAGGGACAAAATGAAATGAAAGCTCCAAAGAAAAAATCCCCAGTCTTTGGGGAGTGAAGAATGCAAAGAAGTGGAAAGGGAAAGTTACAACGCAGACAGATTCCAAAGAATAGAACCAAAGACCGGTGAAGAAAGGGAACTTAAATAGTGCAGTAGAGTGAACACTCCCGTATTCCCTGCGACGACATACACATAAAAACAAGCATATATACTTCTCCAACGGTCATAGTGTTGTCGGTGATATTTCTTTTATTCAGCAGCAGTTGTACATTTCATTTGTTCATTTTGTTTGACGGAGAGCCTGTTGCAAAATTTATTCTACTGATTCCTGTGGATCCCAGGAGATTGTTTTACAAGCTCGTTTCTTTAAGACTAAAATCGATCGAAGACACGAGATTTCTCCGTCTTCACTATCAGCCGAAGCCGAACCGTTGTTCCTGGCAGATTGCAATTGAGCGACGACCGACCGTCATTCCTCTTTGTTTTCATAGATGTGGACAAACCGTCGCGTCAAGCGACAGGTTGAGTTATGTATGGCTAGAGTACACTTAATTCCTACAGCAAATTCATGTTTAACCTCTTCAGGGTAAATATATAAAAAAACTAATGTCTAATTTCTTGCTTCACATTAACGGCAACTACAAATTTACAGAGGCATTTCCTGCCGAAGAAGCTCTTTTGATCATCAACTGATTAGACCTGAGTAAATTACATAACGCCTACCTTTGCTAAATCAAACCTGAATTAGTTTGCCGTTCTCGCCCCAGTGACCAAATCTTCTCAAAGAGGACTCCCAGATTAAACACCGTAATCAATAATCAACATATTTGTAGAAATTACTCTGCAAAGAAACACGCCTTTCCCTCTGTAAGCGTCTTAAAACGCTAAAAAATTATATATAAATGATGATGAGTGCCGATTGCGGATCGTACCTATTAATGCTTCGTCAATTTGCACTTTTACTGATAATAAGAAAAAATGAATCTTCAAAAGAAGGGAGAAGTCTCCAAATGAATTTAGGATGTTTCAATATTATCTTTAAAGCGTGCCCAATGTGTACCTCCTCATTTGGATTTTCGATGATAATTTCGTATACCATATGTATAGCGGAGCAACGTTACCGTTATAACTTTGAACTTGCAGACGAAAAAAACCAATACAAAGTGACAATATAACTGGTTGACAGTATAACGCCCCGCCGTATAATATTTTTGGTAGAAAAAAGGGTCACTATACTCATGTTAGTACGTGTCCTGTGTGAATACATACATCCATATATATGGGGAAGGTAGTACCGCCATATATGCATGAAGAAATGTCAACATTCACTCACAGTCAGTCACAATTGACTTTTCTCTCTAACTTGATTTTCCTCCCTGCTTCTCGTTAGCTAAGCAAACACAAAGAGAGAAATTTCTCAAAGCTACTCAGTTCCACAAGATTCTTGTTCCGCATCTATTATTTCCTTCCTGCTTCAGGGCTCCACAGGAGATCCTCTAGAGATCCTCTACCTTTTATTCATTGCTCTGACGCTCGACGATCTGCCGCTACCTATTTCTTCCTTTACCCTTGTCGATATTACGTCGATTTCTTGTTCAAGTAGGTTGACACGGATCATAATGTTGATGATGTGGGGGAGTAGATTGTACAGAGAACTTACCTAAGGGATACGATCGAACCAGATAGATTTTGTAAGTGACGATGAAAAAAAATATGTATTAACTTTATATAATTGTATATACATAAACCTATGCAAATAATAGGAAACTACCCAAATTGTGAGACTCTTTCATCAATAAAGTCCAATACATATACATCCCTATTCATAAATCATTTCTAGGAAGCTCATTTGATGTTTCTTTCATTGGATTTTTTTGGCATGTTGGCGACAAATTAATAATATATACTGTCAACTATGAATCTTATACAACGGCGATGTGAGGAGGATGAAAGGATTTCATCCTTTGCATTAATAACAAAATTTAACAGCTTTATATTATAACTCACAATCAGATGCAGTAGTAATACATATAAAACGTTGATCAGTAGTCACGGTGTTTTCCTGGCTCTTCTTTCAAGAATAATGTCGGTATTGCAAAGCTGACGACGATATTTTAATCGTGTAAACCTAATCCACGCAACGACTAAATTACTGTTGTCTATAAATAATAAGATGTGGATACATAGGAGGATGATGGACAGAAGAAAAGAAGGAACGTCTCCAAAAATGCTCTCTCTTGCCAGCTCGAAGCAACAAAGCACTGCGGTGACGAAGCTACCATGGCGTCACCATACATTGAAAACTCCAATTGTACCCGTACAAATAGAGATAGTCGACAAGGCAAAACTTGGGAACGACGAATCCGATTTCCTCAGAGATATCCAACCACCACCAGCGCAGGCATTATCCATTGTAGTGTGCATCTATAAGATTGGGGATAAAAAGCCCCAGAAATACAATATGAAATGAAAAAAGGCTGGCATGCAAACAACAACTCGTAGGCATAGAGGTTCGTGTACAGGAAAGGGATGCATACATACATCAACTTGTCTGGTACCAATGCGCCAGACTTTTGTATCCGAGAGAGAGAGAGTGAGTGTGATAAGGAGATAGAGAAAGGGAAGGTCGCAGCAAAAGTTGGAAGAGAAAGCAAGTTAACAAACAAAGAAGCAGGCAACCATTCCATAAATTTTCAATGAGGACATACTTTGTAGTTAATTACTGAATTGTCACGATGGGAATAATATGGGGTAGTCTGGTTGAGTAGTTCTGATGATATACATACCTTCCGCTGTTGGTGTGTGTACATTCATTCATTCATTGAGCATCTTTTCCACCACCACTAAAAACAGCAACATTATTACTACTACACTCGAGTGGAAAAAGCCGCACAACATCAAAATACAAGCAGGATTTCTTATAAGGATACAGAGATATAGATACCTATTATAGCTACAGCCATATACAGCAGGAAAAAAAACAAACAAAACCCTGTCCAACTTTCCAACTTCTTGTCTTTTCGGGTAGTTACTGAGCTCCGATGCTACTACTACACAATAGTACAACTCCTGTCACTGTTTTAACTGGCAATGTTGTCTGCGCTTTCCTGACTCCCGCAAACACACACAGACACATTCTCTCTCTCTCTCTTCTCGTCTTTATCTACTCGGGGTTTGCCCCTTTGTAAGTTTAATCACAGTGATGTTGCTCCCCGCTATGAATAAATGATAACATTCCACTTGGAAAAATTAATTCGGAAAACTGTCTCTGCTAGATTCGTCATTGTCCTTCTTTTCTTTCCTTAATATGTTCATAATGCACACTTGTCCTTTTATGTGTGTGTGTGTATATGTTTGTAAGCTTTTGTTGGGAAGTGGGAAGCTCTATGGGTAGTAAAAAGAACAAAAAAGGAACCCTACGTGTCAGCTAGATACAGGGACAAAAAGAGTAACTACTACTAACTACCATAAATGCACCCATCCTCCCACTTTTCCCATGCTTGAGTTGTTTGCGTCGAGACTCCTCGCTTACCACCATTTTTTACTGACTTTGTTTGTTACAATTCTTATAGTTCCTTCCAAGATTATCCTTTTCTGTGCCATTATCACAGCACCTCGTCTTTCTCTTCTCCGGTGACTCTTCAGCCGAAAAGCGTATGCTATCGTGAACGGAGAATTACTAATTTTCTCCATCTTTCACAATTGCTGTTGGAAGTAACTCGCAAAGCACACAAATATACTCACAAAACAGAGACTTTATTCCGTTTTCTCGTCTTCATTGAGGGAACCAATTGGGGACATCACCGGCGTTGATTTAATAAATGTAATTTGGTTTGAAAAAAATAATGTATAATACCTAGGCAGATTTAATTAGAATTTTTCTCGTCTTGTAACAGTAATTTAAATTGTGATAAATGCCTGGATATCAATCTAACAAGTAAAAGTATCCACTTGTTACCCCGAAATGAATTTTGGTATGGAAAGTTTTGATATGACGGGTTCGGTGATGTGGGAAACACAGGTGAGTGACAGATTGTATGCAAGTCAGGGACTTGGGATATCACTTCCACCAAGTGTATGATAGCAAAACATGTTGAAATTCATAATACTATGTATGGAATTATAAAATATCGTTTAGGAATATCTGTGGTCAACGTTGGGTGCGTATATTGGGTTTCTTTCACATATAGATGTATCCCAACGAATTACAAACAAAGCATGATGTCTTACAATACTTTATTACAAGGAAAAATCGTCAGTAGTTGGAATATTATCATAATACCTATTTGTACCATAACATGCACACAACACGGAATTTAACGGTTTTTCTAAATTCTTTGTAGCTATCACAACATTTAGAGAAATTTGGTAGATACAAGTCGCTATCTTTACTTGTAAGTTGACTGATCAATTAAATCAATAATCTAAAGAAATAGAATTTGGCGTTCTCTATTGGGCTCCAGAACGTATAGGAAAATTCAGTATAATTGGAATTGCATGGGGCTGTAAAGAACGTCAAACAGAAGCCATGTAGAAGACATCAGAATCATGCATTTATGTGCGTGGTGCCAAAAAATTTCTCAATGTTGAGTATGAAAGAGCATTTTGTTGGTCTACACAGATGCCGACTGAGTGTGGGAAGAAAGAAACAATATCCAGCAACTTGCAGCAAGTGATCAACAATTTACCCTTTCTCTGATGTCATTCCCTGGAGAATCCTGCTGGTTGTCAGGCCTATTGACTATGGAAATTCGGAAGGCAAAATCCCTTCAACGTTGAACATTCAGAGAAAACATTGAAAACTCTGTACGGTAGACAAGTTATGGCTATGCTGCTTGCCTCTTCCTTATAATCGATCTTTGTCAATTTTAGTATATATCTCGGCCTCGTATATACTCTCTCTATACTGGACTAATTCCAGAATTTATGAAATTGAAAAACAACAATACAAAAAGCAAGGTACTTTCCCTTTAAATATTATGATTCTGTTGTGGCAATGCCGCATGACGGCACACTTTTCCATGCTTTACCATTACGATAATTACAAGTTAGACTTACGACATTACCTTTAACTGTACTTGACTATTACATATTTCTGCAAAAGTTTATGTAATGGCGTAATTATTGTTTTTGGTAATACTGCCCAGTTTTTAACTGACATACCCGGAGAAAGTTTTATGTGTCATCATTGTCGTGTAGTGTATGTGATACGAGTTTGTTTCAAGATTAGTAAAGTAATTACTTCATACAGTCAGTCTGCTCACAACGGATACACAACACCACTAAAGAAATAATCATCGCCTTGAAAGCCATGTAAATGTCGTAATGACTCTGATGCGGCGGCACAAGCACAATGAATGATCACATAAAAAGAATTTTATGAGGTTCACATCAAACAACAGGGACTGTGCTCTATGAGCAAAAAGGGACGGCAGCAGCTCCCTTTTTTCCAACGGGATCGTGTGCCCGCACTCCACTTCAAAATAACAAACTTATTCAGGCACATTCCCTCTTTGGTCTCACAATATTGTTCTGCAAGACCAAGGGACAAAAGAGGCTCATTTTTACTGTCAAATAGCCAGAGACATGAGTACTTGTATTAACGCGCAGCATATATAGGCCATTATTATGGTTTCATATTAAATACATATGTACTTACTTACAAGCACTGCTCTTTTTTTATTCCCTCATGTAAAATGATAATAAACGTTGTCGACTGAAAGTTGATATTTTTCCAGTCATATATACTTCCAGCTAAATAGCTGCATCATCATATCCAGCATGTGTGTGATCAACGTTTTTTATAAAACGGCTCTCTCATTCACACACTGACTGATTGTTGGTGGAAGAGAGGAAGAGTCGGGAAGTTGAATGCAGTTTACAAGAGGACATTTTTATTATTACTTATTACTTTTAGTGCATATAGGTTGAGTTTGCGATCGTGATCGTCATGTACGACTTACTTGCGGGTTGTACAAGTACAACCCTACCAGCTCCAGGAAAACGAAGTACGGGCACTTAGCGAGCTCTGCGTTTGTATTCGGTGCGAGTGGCAGGGATATCTACAAAGTGATATTATGATATTGTGACAATTGCTAATTCCCACTTGACACGACCTCACAGATGGAATTACGATAGTGAAGGTCATGGGAAATCCATTAAGCACTGTTTCCACCAGATAATCTACTCTGTCACGCTCAATTTTATCGTTTTCCTTTTTTCAGCTTGGACGTGGGTATTCAAATGAGAGCACACACACACCAGAGAAGTTGGGATACGGCAGCGTGTACTTACTTTTACACGATAGATTGGATCCTAAACAACGTACCCAATAACAATGCATACTGCCTTTCACTTTTGATGTTCGCTAGAGACGCTGTTGTGGCAGCAGCCCAGTAGTCCCTGTACGTACATGATGTGCGTGTGCAGAGCAATGAGAATGTTTCAAGTTGCTCATCTCAATGCTGCTGCTGGTGGGTGAAATCAAGAGTGAGAAAACCGTCGCAAATCATTTGTTCTCTTTTTGCCTAGTAATTCTACTGAGATTTGCTCGTTTTCCACCTTGTGCACTTTAATTCCTTCCATGCGAAGGCACACATTTCATACTTTTCCTGCTTGATTGCTTGATTTTTTTTCGGGGGAACATAAATTCGCCGCTGGATATGTGAAATGTATAGTTTTACGACTGATCAGATACAAACTACAAGTTTACGCACTAAAAGCATATTCTGTTGGGAAAAGCTGCCTGTGTCTGGCTGTCTGTTAATTTTAAACGTATGCTCAGTTTTCTCACACTTTGATTCCGCAGTCACACGAAGTAGTAAGTTTTGCTGATTATCACAGATGACTTCTTTTCTTATGAAATGTAGACCCGTCCTTTCTAGTTCAGAGAAATGAACGATGAAATGTGAAAATATGTCCACTGTTCATTCATATCAGGGAGATAAATTCAAAGCAAAGGCAAATATGGGGTTCCTTATTTTTTTTTATTTTAGAAAAAAGAGCAATTGTTTCGTGAGCCGTTGAAGTTGGAATAAAAAGTTTCTTGTTTTCATCATCATTATATATATCTTAGCATCTTTATTATTTGTTTAGAACTTTTGACTTTGCGAGATCCATGCATTATCCATATACCGCATAGTTTCATCCTGTTTGTGTGTAATCCAGAAGTAAACGATCGAGTAATAACATATAACAATTTCCACAATATGTAATTACAACACGTTAGCACTTTATAACGCTTGGTTTCAATTTTTTGGTGCTTATAGCGCGGCATGTAAAAATATTAGTGAAAAAATAGAGTAGATAAATGTAGATTCCATCCTACTTTTTCTTACCTGTGGGCATCCCAAGAGACAAGAAAGATCCTACTGAGAATGAAGTGAAAATGAGCAAGTGCAGCTGAGCAGAATTTTCAGTGAAGATGAATCACTCTAGGTATCGTGGCAGGGCAAATGGAACGTAGTAGTGCTTTTATACACATTAGTGTATAGAAAAGATAAAAAATAAACTGTTGTGGCAAAGTAATGCAACAGCTCATCAACTGTTGATGTTACCATGCATATTATTTTTTTAAATGTCATTTTTTAAAAGTTTATCAAAGAGATTTAAATGGAAGATAAACCCGAAAAATGTTCCTTCCATTTGACCTCGGCTGTTGTTGACGACTTACCAGTTAAGTATCAAAAATTATTTCTAATTGAACCTACATCATTGCTCAAAACAAGAAACGAACAGTCTGGGTTTAAGCACGCCTTGTTGTTGTGTTTTATATTATACTACATCTAATCATATGATCTACGCCTGGTATGGTTTCTGGAGAATTTGAATTGAATGAATTCATAGTTTCGGCGCAAAATACCAAACAATTAAAATTTAATACGGGTTCGTAGTTTGTGTTCATTAATAGCCCATGTTGACAACAGTAACAGAAAAGAAGAAATAATAATTCCTGTAGAAAGTTTTCACTTTCCTAAATTCACCTCCACTTTCCAACCGTCTGGGGGCACGGACACACAGAAAAAACATTATTTAGTGAAGTCTCTTGCCTTTGAGCTACTGTTCCAACAGACAAACCCCTATAAAAGCGGCCTGGTGTATTGTTGGAGGCAATGTGTTTTGTAGGGAGATGCATCTATTCTCTCTCTATTTGTCTATCCCGAAAAATCTCAAGAGAAAGAAGAAGGAAAACTTGAGAAAGTAATGTTGAATCAAATACTACAACAGCGGCGGCTGTGGAAGCAGTTATTTGCCCACTGTAAGTTCTCAATGGTAGGTAATAATAAGGCAATAGAAGAGCAACAAAAAGAACAAACAATAATATATTATGTGTGAGAGAGAAAGAGCGGAGAAGAATTGGCCCCACCGCATTTGCTTGTTGTGTTGTTGTTCTGGAACCGTTGCTGTTGTGAGTGTGTGTGTTGTGCCAGGGTTGTATATAATTCTTCTGTGTGCTCCTTGTCCCTAAGCTCATCCAATGTTATTCTTTTCTTGACTGCTTACCACGTTCCTTTTAAGATCGTAACTCACGACATTTATTGACCTGGAAAGATATACGACTTGGAGTGTTCCCTGTGTTGACTGAGTAGAAAAAATTTTATGTAGCTCCTGCTGGTGGTGGCATGTGCATTACTGCCTTTCTCGCTGGAATGGCAGTGAATCAAAGTTTTGCCATGAAATGCGAGCACACATTGTGCTCTCTGTATGTTACCGTATGAGCGATGCGCTTTTCTTGTGTGGCTGTCGTGGTTTTTTTGAGTACACGATGGAAACCGCAGCAAATAAAGTAAAAACATGTTGTCTGTCAGGTGAAAATTGAAATGGATTTTTGAACTCTCATTCATTTCTTTTATGACTGGCCTTATTCCAGGAAACTGTTACCATAAAATGTATACCGCTCTGGAATCTTGATCTTGGCCACTATACTCCACGGTGTTATTATGCTCAATTATAATTTTCTAAACGCCGTAAAGAACATCAGTGTAAAGATACATACAAGTACACAAAGACCCCGATTGTTCCTACTTGGCAATATAGAATATACTTTTTGTTTAAACTTAAAAATTGCACAGGGTAGGAAAGCAAAATATTTTTCACCAAATCCCTCCCGCTATTATATGGATACGAGCAATCCATTCCAGTAAATGGCAGTACAGATTGTGTTTATTCGAACATTACCATGAAAAAATGAAGTGAACGAGCTATAATCATAACAATAATAATCTTGGTCTGAATATTACGGAAATGATAACGGTAAAGATTATGGTGGTAGTATCGTTTACACGGCTTCTCTCTGTAGACATATTATCCTGACCATGCAGCATCATATCGCTCACTTTTTCTTGCCCAAGCAGAAAGACGCTAGGGAGAATAAATGACTTCTAAAAGTGACTACCTGTTGAGGATGATGAGATAACGCTGGAAACCTTACGATGTATTATATTACTCTGCAGCACTTAATAAATATTTTTTCTCTATTGGGATGTGTCACGGTTTTCAGAAACATTGCTTCATTTTCTTCTTGCGAATCTTGCACATTCCTGCGTACTGTTCCCAGCTCCTCCGTTTTTTATTTCGGACTTTTAAATTACATAAACGACATGTTTATTTTCACACGACTCTCAACTTTATGCATCTTACAATCATTGCTAAAATGATTAAAGGTTTCCTGCTGGTAGCCCACGAAAAGAAACCATTTTCGCAGAAAGAGAAATTATCCTGCTACCAGGTAGCTGAAAAAACCATCAGATGACATAACTATTTAGCCAGCTAGCCCTAATAACGTCCTCTCTTACCTAATCTGTGAGTGTGTGAGTTCACTGACAAAAACAGATTACAAGTAGATAAAAAAAGAAGTTGCACTTGGTGAAGAAGAAAAATCCTTTTGTAAACTAAACTACATTCGAGAAAACTCTGAAAACCTGCATCTTTCGTGAGGAAATAGGAAAAAAAGTTGATAAAAACAGTACTGTTGGCTCCACTGCAAAAGGAAAAGTTTATCTGGGAAGACGGTTGAATGTAAACATTTCAGTTCAACTGTATGTTCATGAACGCGGTTATGTAATCATCCCAGGCATCCTACTTCTACTACTACTACCACACCATTCATTCAGTCATTGTAATTCTTTTATATTATATTGTACAATAACAGCAGCGGATTATTATCAGCTCACTTGTTATTGCCAGCACTTAACACAAAGGCGAACGGGAAATTTAGTTTTTGTGCACACACGTATTATTGTAATGATAGAGTAGCAGTGGCCGAGAGGACATAGATGCTGATGCTGCTGCGGCGGGTATATACGTTTTCGGTGTGTTTGTGTGAGCAGATGAGAGAGAGAGAGACATAGAATCGGAAAGGTAACGTATCTGTGAATGAATACACATTTTTTATGCGTGCTAATACTTATTATTGCTATCATTTGTGTATGTGGAGGATTGGAAAATAGGAGGGCTCTTCCCAATCCCAGCAAAAGGGGAAAGACGTAGGGAGAACGGCTGGATTGGTTGTGGACCGCTTAGAGTCTCCGCCTCGGAAATGAGCGAAAACACCCGTTTCTTGATCTAGTTAGCTAGAGCTTCCTTCCTTTAGTTTGCTCTCCAGTTACAAAAACTACTTTCCCGACTATCTCTCTCTCTCTCTCCCGTTTATGTGTGCACTACTGTGTGTGCTAGAGCTAAACCTGTTTTCAGATTCTTTCTAACAAAAAGTTAACTATGCTTATGGACAGCGGTATAATGTCTTTCCCTTAACTGGCTGAGGTTCCTTGTCTCTCCTCTCTTTTTCCCTCATGGAAAATGGACAATATAGCGCTCTTATAAAGGCTGAAATGTCTCAAAATTGAATTAGAGGCGAACGTTTTAACAGCAAAATTCAGTTATCGTCAAGATTCCTTTTTCTCTATCTCCCGTTCTCTCTCTCTCTCTCGTAGAAACACATTTTGCACTTTGTGCTTTCTTCCTTTGGCTACGTCTACACATCACACACACACTTGGTGATAAAGAGAAGCAAAATCTTTTCCAACGAAAAATCACAACCGCGGCCGCGAAATATAATTAGCTCTGCCCTTAATGAAATTTGTTCCATTTTGAATTTTCTTATTCACTTATGAAAAGAGAGAAAGTCAAAGTGAAGTAAAAAAGATCACTTTTTTATTAAATCATTAAACACTTCTGTGTACAAAAAGAAAAAAGTTGGGTGAAAATAAGTTAATTTTACACCCACACACACACACATACTGGAAAACGTCGCAGTATTGTTCTTCGCGGACTAATTTTTTACCACTTTATTTACCAAGTTTTTCATCAAAAGTTAAAGTGAATGCATGTACAAATACGAAACTTTATACTGTCTGCACACAGCGACTAGGAAGAAAAACGTACAAGTTGATAGTGAATAGGTACGTAGTAGACGTTGACGGGTCTGTACTTTCATCATGAAAGAATGTGCACGTGAGGATTTTAAAGGGAAAAGTAAACACATATAATATCATTAGAGTACGCCACTGGGGGAATGAAAGATTGGTTTGTATAAAACATCACCTCGCATTCTCGTCTCCGAAACATGTGTGTGTAGCCTTTTTATAACATGCACGTGCAAAATGAAAATAATAGTAGACAGCTGAAAGAAGTTTGAAGTGTTGATTGTGGAAACTAAATTACATTAAGGGAGATTGGTTGTCATAGTAACATTCGACCCAAAATCGAATTGATTTTTCCGTGTTGTCGCCGTCTATCGAATTAGTAAACTAACGTAAGTGATTTTGCTTGAACAGAACATAATTCTACTTGCTGTGATAGTTCCTAATGAAATTACTAACTTAGTGTGTGAAAGATCTCGTGTATTTGCCCTACATCCCTGAAAATTGTATCGAAAGTGCGTAAAACGGTGTATGTAAACTATTATTGTGTTCGTGACATTACTTGAAATTAGTTCGACAGCAGACATGGACTACAGCAGTTACATTAATCATCATCATCAGTCCGGATCCTTTGATCCACAATCATGTGGCCTTGCAGGTTCACTGGGAGTGGGAGTCACTGGATCTATGGATAGTGCTGCAGCAGCAGGTGCAGCGGCATTAACAAATATGGCTTGCTCGTACGCCGACCTCTCCGCTTGTGCTCAGGTACGTTTTCTAGGTTGTCTACAGATTGTCAAAAAAAATTCATTCATCTACCTCATATGCATGCTAATTGACGTAAATATTGTGGTGAGTACCTAGATGAAAAAGTTTGTTTGCCCGTTTAATTCATTGTACATAAATAACCGCAAAAAATGAATCACATCTTCACTTTCGTTATGTTTTTTCCTATAATTTTCTTCTAATTACTGGTAAAACACATGATTTTACCCTGACGTATAAAATATATTAGAAATACAAATACCCCGAGCAAACAAAACCAGACACTATTTGCAAATATTGGCCATGTGGTCTTCTATAAATATTAATGTAGGCTCAATGGATACCCTTATACTGACCAAGTTATTCTAATTCTGATATACTTGCCACTAATTGTATTTGTTTTCCAGCAAAAAAGAGTACATGTATTTAAAAATTAGACGGACAATTGTTTAAACATGAAGCATTGAAAATATCGCCATAAAATTTATTATCATTCGGATATCGTGACATCGCATCATAAACATGTACATAATCAAAATATTTATTTTAGGTGGGAGGATACCGCTATGGACACAGTAATGTTCGTAGTTATCACAGTACAGGTATGGGCCCCGGTAGCCAGTGTGGCGTGATGAGACATGACCAACAAAGACATCATCCTGCTTCAGCCTTTCCTGCAATGAATTTACAAGGTAAGCATGTAAAAAACTATAAAATATATATATACCTAGCTATTTTACATATGTATGCGTATGGCACTTTTCGTTGAGAGATGATGGTAGAACGGTAGAAGGAAGCAACCTCTGTAATGGGGCGCAGTACAATCACTTTCGAAGTTAACTTTCTATTCTGTACAGTTTACGTGCATGCATGGGTTTTTTTTATTCCAGATCTGTGGCTTTTTATGTAGTTTATACTGCCTTTTGTACATGCCCAAGATCGTTTAATACTTCATGCGTGCATTATATCATGTGACCGTAGACATATAAAATGTCCTTTGCCTTACACCCAAATAGACACAAGTCGAACGAGATAGTATGAAACGGACGGATGCTTGCCTTGCCTTGCCTTGCGTAGCTCTTTAGTTCCTTAGGGTTAGCTAGCCTCGAAAGTTTTTGATGGAATGAGGAATAAGTTTCCAAAAACCAAGTTGATAAATGTGAGTGGCTTGAGGAGTCGGATGAGGAACAGACGGTCCCCGAAACTTTTAGAGACACTTCTCTGTCGTTTTGACTCAAACACGTCGTTTCTCATTTCTCCCTTTTCGCTTGTTCTGTTTTTAAAAATATTATTGTTTTCCTTTTGATCCTGTTGTAACAAGGCCGAAGGAGGAAAACTAACATGGCTAGTAACATCGTCCGCACCACACAGATCTTACGTTAGGTATCAAGTAGTAGTCTCCAGTCTCCATGGAAACATTTTAAGGAAATTGAAATGACGCATAAAATAATGAAATGCAAATGATTATTGATTTTAACTTTGACGATATTTATCGTTTAACAATGTTCAAATTATGTAAGATGGAACCCTAAATTTCAAAATGCTTCCCAACACATATAGTTACAGTTCTATGGTAAATGATGGAATAAATATGGGATAGAAAAAGATAATAATATGGAGAAGTTCATTGTCAAAGAGTAAAACTTTAATTTAATTTTGACAACACAGCTGCGAGTCTGAGTTACAAAATGTACGGTGGGGATGCCTCTTCTGTTCTGACCGAGAAAAGAAAACAAAGACGTATTCGGACTACTTTCACTTCAGCACAACTTAAAGAACTGGAGAGAGCTTTTCAGGTATGGAGAGTTTACAATAAGCTGGATTTGCATATGGTATAAAGAAGAATAAGCACAGAGTAAAGAAATGCATATTTTACAGGAAACGCACTACCCTGACATTTATACACGTGAGGAAATCGCCATGAAAATCGACCTGACTGAAGCACGAGTACAGGTAAGATGATTTTTTTAAATGGACCACTTTTAAATAGGTTGTTCGTTATTAGGTGTTAAGATACACTGAAATTGCGAAGATACGTAATTAAATAATGTATTCTCTATTTTATTGTTATTGTGCCAACATTGGGTAATCGCCATATTTTGGCCCCCACTGGTTTCTGCGTATTCATTTTTTCCTACTTGCTGCGTTCAAGGACCTCATGTATGCGTCTGAGAGTATTGTTAGTTTCTTCAGGGAAAATCCCGCACTGGCTTCTAGGAATACTAATACTGCCACACATTAATTCTACTAATTATAATACTTCAGTAAATTTATGAAACTCCTTTTTTCATATTTGCATATTTGATCGTCATATATTTTACATTTTTAAACCTGTGAACAAACATGTTTTACTATATTTGTTCTGAAATATTTGCAATTGAATATGACAAACATAAGCAATACGGCAAAATCATGAGAAAAAGTCATGTAAGCGATTTATAGCGCGCATTTTCATGCTTGTCTACGAAAAAATACAATCCGATCAGATATCATCATCATTGTAGGGATTACACACAGTTATGCAGTTTCACAGTTGATTACTGGCTGTAAAAGTTCCTTCCGTTGAACGTGTGTGAGCGTACGCAAACATCACTGTTTTTCACAAGTCACGTGCCAACTGGATTTATCAAGTACATGTAACAAGAGCTTTCTCTTGTACAAAATCATAATATTTTCCGGCCAAGCGGCACAGCTACATGCACTACTCCTCGTAATGCCCAGTTTAGTAGCGAGTGCCCTCACAATCGCATCCAGAGCTTTTTTCCTGCCTCCATTTTTCCCGTCGTTGAACACTCGCTGGCATAGTTTCTTCCACCCAAAATGCGTGTAGGTGCATATATGATGATACCCTCACAGATTTTCGTATTACAACGGCAACATCACCACAAGCAGTAAAGCTTCCTTGGTGGTGATAGTGATGATGGTGGTACTGGCGGCGGCCAAGTCAGATCGGCAATTCAAGTGTAGGATTGGACGTTGGTCGACCGTTGGCCACAGCTTGCACCGACGTGCGTTTTCCCTGCATTCTTTTCACTTTGATGTGCAGGCAGGAGGATAGAAAGTGGAAGGTTTGCTCATCCTCTTGTAACAATCACTTCAATCTCATTATCCTACCACTACTACCACCACACCACTATCACAATATAAAAGCCATTATCCCATTTTCTAATAGATAACACCAACCCTCTCGATTCTTTACGTTGAGAAATTAAGAATGAAGCAATACTCATTAATACCGCTGTGTGTATTGGGTTGTTGTGTGGCAGATAAATTTGTCCAGAGGAGAGGAAAACCGTGTTGTTGGTGTGAAAGAAAGTTTAAAGCAAGTAGACAAAGGATGGGTAATATCATAAGTTATTCAAGCCCAGGTGGATACTGATGTGTATTTTGTTACACCAAGTTGAGACACAGAAAGATGCTAGAGAGCTGCTGTGTGTACTACATGGAAATGAACCAATGATAATAACAACAAGCAAACCTACTGGTTTCTGTCATCTCTGGAGTGATTTTTTTTTCATTTATGAAGTTTAACTAATTTACTTTTAATAGCGATGGCAATAATACACTGCATATGTCGTTTTCACTTTGGTGTCATGAGTCATGAGAATAAATAAACAGGTAAATTAGATGGAAAGACATTTGTTAGTAGAAGGAATGTTTATAGTTGTTCAGTAGCCCATTTGCATTCCAGCGTTTTTTAAGTTAATGGGTAACAACAGGAATGCAATGCATATGTATAGAATGCAAACAAGAATAAAAAGTAGTTTTTGACTTTTAGACTGCCTACCTAGAGAAGACGTAGGCGCGTGAGCCATTTAAACTGCTATCAGAATGCTAGGCTGGTGCATTGGTAAAATTGGTATGGTGGTTAAATTCCGCGTAGTAGTCCCATTTTCCAAGGAAGTTCTCTCTCTTTGCGTTGTTGTTTTTCCCTTTCTCTAACGGAAATTAATGGCAGGGGTGGAACATTAGCTGAAATGCCTTTTCTTGACTTGAGGGTGTGAAGAAAGTTATAACTTTGAAAAGGAAATAAAATAGATAATTGAAACGGGTAAGATTGCATTTCGCTGTTTGAGAAAAATAACGCATTAAGAGCCTGTCTCTGATATTTGGATTGTGAATACGTTCCGGAGCTGCTGTTTGTATGCAGATGTGAGCGCCATTTTCCCCGTTGTCATTGCCAGAATTCCCCCACTGTTGTACATCACAAATAACTAAATGATTAGTATGCTTACACAGCCCTCATTCATAAATACAGGGTAATCCGAAAGTAAAAGTAAAAAAAAAGAAGATAATGTGATGTTTGTTTGCTGTTGTACAGCTCTTCATTTGGATTCTTGTTTTCGTTCCAACAAAAAATAAAAGAGTCAAACTATAACATACTGCGGGATGTCTACTTGATGCAAAGGGCTGAGTATAAGATGGCGGAGAATTAATGCCAGTAAATGTATCTATCTACCGATGTGTGCTGCATTGTATGTGTGTGTAAACACATTTTTATATCTATAAACACACACCTCCTATATACGGTTGTACGCAGAAAGAGTAAACTGGGGATCTAGTGAAAAGGCACTTAAGAAAATTAGATACCGCACTACTGCCTTCTTTGCCAAAAAAACAAGAAAGGGAAAATAAAGGGATCCTTCCTCTGGGCGTCTTCTAAACCCCGTTCAAGAATGCTGCTTCTATCGTTTTGGTGAAAGTCATCCTTTCAAAAGAGATACATATAACACTGCCATTCTTGTGTTATGTGCACGGAATGTCCCCGACCCAAAACAGAGAGTCCAACTTCGCTTCATTTGTGTACATGTAGAGCACACATGGAGAAGAATCTCTCCAGTACAGTGGTAGTATACAAAGCATTTTAATGTAATTAACTAACGCATCTTACTTGATTTGATACTGCTTACTGGGTAGTTATTACCATTACTGCAGTAGTAAAACGAGAACTTACGGTTCTCCCTTTCCGTGCCACCATAACAAGATCCAACGTCCTAGTTGCATTTTGAGACCATTTCACCCAAAATGATGTCTGCCCTAATTTAATGGGCACTCCACTCTACTTCTAATCATAATTACAGTCGAACTACACTTTGATGGTGTGTCCACTTGACATTTTGTCTCGTTCATTAAGCTGCGGGAGGAAGTTGAAATGAGACCTTTATCCAATGTTTGGGCGGATTCTTTCCATTTTATACCCGTGTGGATGTGGGTAAATCCCTTGATTGCAACAACGCAGTCATACGCGTCCATCTCGGAGATTTGGGCTTTAAGTCCCCCTATGATATCTATTTTTGATACGTCTATCTGATTAACTAAATGAAGTTGTAATGATAAAATTTATTATTCCGGCAATTACATAATCCATTCTAATGATTTTCTGTTAAATGCGCCATTACGAAAGGCAATTCAATTATTAGTAATGCCAGTTTTACTGCGCCAAGAAAGGGGAATAAACTTACGAATCGAATACACTAGAGGATGTTTTCAGAAATGTGTACATTATTGCATTATAAAGGATCAGGATGCCAACTCTTTCATTTTGAATTGTCAAAATGCTTACTTGTAAATACATAAAATAATTATTACCAACACTCATATTTTGTTTATCAATCAAGAAAAATGCTGAGAAGATCATCAATCGTATATGCTTCTTAGTTTCTTTAAAACGGTTGCTATATTGGTTGAAAACTCGGCCGGCTCTCTGAAATAAATTGTCATCTAATTTCTCAAAACGTTGCTACATTTTATTTAGCAGTTAAATAGATACATACAAATATACAGTGAGGCAAAATGACATTACAATATCACAAACTGTTATCATAATTGTACAAATGTGTAAAGTTAACACGGGCCCGATCTAACCCTTTCCTTGCTGCAACTAGTAACTGAGCAGGAGTGACAATGAAGAATTTTCTCTATAAAAAAGACATTTTTCAACGAATAAAGACATCAAATCTAACATCAATGATGTTGGAGATAGTGATGTTCACGGTTGATGGTGTCAAAACATTGTGGAGTTTTTTGTTCTATTTATATTTGGCTTTAGGGTTCACTTGTGTACACACACCGCCAAAAAACGTAATGCTTACACCAACCTCGTTTCCATATTTCATACACAGCCGAGCCAGATAATCCGAAAAGTAAGCAGCAGCATCCGAGACAGCAATGTAATAATAAGCATTGTATCTTTAGAAATGATGATGTTGGGAAAAGAGGATGAATGGTGCCAGCAAGTATGGGTACTGGATACATCGTTTTCAACTTGTGAAAAAAACATAAACATATATCTGTTGCCCATATCACGGGGCTCCATGAATGACGACCGTAGTAGCTAGTGAAGCATGGAGAAAAAAAGATGACAAAACGCAATAAATATATATGCTGCTGGGGAGAGAAACATTGTGGAAAGAATGGGAGAGAGAGAAAGAGAGAGAGATGAGCTGGCCAGAAAAATAAAGGTCTGACGCGGCAGCCTGGCTAAGAAACCAACAGCAGTCAGAAATAAAATAAATTCATAGCGTATTATTATGAATGTGGACATGTGGCCCACTATGACTTTAGCCATCCAACCAAAAACGACCCTTTCGTTTCGTTATACATCCAGAGAAGGAGGCAGAGACTGTGTTGTTTTTATGAAACACATACACAATCAGACTGGGTACACTGGTAAAGTGATAAAACAGCAAGAATCAACAATAACAGAAGCAAATACGTGTTTCTTGTTTCATTACCAGAACACTGAAACGACTCGCGTTTCTCTCTGGTGCAATCAGCAACTGGTACTTTAAAATGAAATTCGGAGGTTGCTAAAAGAGGAAAATAATGTGTGCATTTAAGTTATGATAAATCATCAGCGACAGCGAGCGACACACTGGAAAATGCAAGAAGCGTAGCCTGTCGCGATATAAAGTATTACGAAAGTTGGATATTCATCTTCATAATATTATATGTCATCAGCAGTCAAGATTATAAAAATATATAATGCATAACAATGATGCGGCGTTTCCTGGTAAAGTTTCAGCATATTTTTGTGATGGGCGCATTAAAAGTTAATGCTATCACTGTTTTTTCTATAAAATGTATTAAAGCAGTTTCATATTTATACCTAATTAAAAACGTACATTGGTACTTGGAAGCATCATATTATCATCAACAAAGCAGTTAGCGTCAATACCATTCATAAAAATGTTCACCAAACGCTGGCGCTTTTAAGCAAAAGTTATTTTTAGTTAGGACGCTCGTCAGAAGTTTAAAAATATCCGCGTCGTTGTGGACACTTGGTATGTGTGCACATAATTTAACTTTCACTTTGGCTCAATAACACCTAGCCACAGGAGTAAACAAAATAAATATGCATGCTAGGCTGGATTGGAATAGGAAGGACTAGTTAGCGAGGAGAGTGAGAAAAAGGAAAAATGAATTATCTTCTACAAACAAACGGCAGACCAACGTACACCAGCATCAATGATTACACAAAATTTTGTTCACGCCACATGGCACTGTTTTCTCTGTAAACAACTCGAAATAATGACAAGGTCGAAACAAGAGTGAGGAGAGTGCGTAACAATAATATTAATAATCAACTCCCAGTATATGTACGCTTTACACGTCTGTCAACACCGCAGGATTTTCTCCTCCTTTCCCTTTTTGATCTTTCCGAGGAAGACACTTGCTTTCCCTTTTAAAATACCGTATCAGAATCACGCAAGGAAGACTGCTTTTTACATTTTTCAAAGTTATTAGTTTTATTAGACTTTGTATGAGAAACAAATTACTGACTCTAAAATCGGACGGTAGAAGCAGTCAACTTAATTTATTTTGTACTTTTGATAGACATCGCTTTTAACCACAACAAACCAAAGTGTGAATACTAACGGCATGTGTAAAAGGTTATATGTATGCAAGTTTTGCTTTTTCTATGGTGTCAAATACAAACTCTTGGTGCCGTTAGTAGTGTAAACATTGAAAATTTCTCAAAACATGTTGTGTCAACAGTGACAGGTGGCGTACAAACAAGGAGCATCCTATAGCTTAACCGATTGACGGTGTCAAATGTTCAAAATAAAATGTCACAAAATATGTGTTTTATTAGCTCCGGAAAAAAGTACAAATCCGCTGCATCCTCAAAGTATCCACTGCGTTTTGTGCATAACGGGTGAGATCATTGGGATCGCGACGATGTAAACATCAGCAGCATCCTCCAAACCTGCTATTTTCATTCAGCTCGCTTTGTTTGCACTTTTTACATTCAACATTAGCCGATGGATACAAAAAATTACATAGTAATACAATCTGCTCACTACAATGCCGATCCCTTTTTAGCCGCAAAGTACAAACATTAATCCGATCCGGTCGTGTAGGATTGATTCCTTTCTTCAAAACAATACCCGTCCACCATTCCAATGAACACGCAACAAAAAAATGTTAAATGCATGAATCCTTGTTGAACATGCCAGCTTCTACAGAAACGTAAGGCAATTCAATTCGTATTTAAAAGAAGCGTCAATTGACCAGTGATTTTTGACGATGATATTTTGTTGTACAGGATTAAGCCGGCGGTATACAGACAGTTTGTTTGTGTATGTCATTAAAAATTCGGGTAGTAATAAACTTGCGTAGTCCCTACCAGCCCAGTTAATAAAAACATCAATGCAAAGCAAGCTGTAACAGGGTGTCAAACAAAAACTCCAGGCATGAGTGAAAATTTAAGTGAAATGACAAGCAGAAATTGTTGACAGATGTACATCGTATACTTGCAGAGTAACTGACTGTGACTCCTGCCAGATAAAAAGGGACTGGGCACGGACGGATATGCTTAAACCGGGTTGTTAAGTAATGAGTGCTGATCATTAATAATAAATACTGGTGGTCACAGAGGCGTAGAAAATTAATGATGCTTGTCGTGAATGCACATTTTTTACTCATGTATAAGGACACGGTCTGTAACTTTCAATAATTGTTTGTTTTAACACCGTACCGTTTCCTAGTGATGTATGAGTGAGTGAGTAGGTTGCTACTTTCTCTTGTAGGAAGAGCTTTTATTTAAAATCCTATAAAATTTACAAGATGAATCCGATAACTAATATGGTACACAAAATAGAAACAAGTGTTTGATTAATGTGTAATCAGAGTGATTTCCTTTTTCCAAGGTATGGTTTCAAAACCGAAGAGCCAAGTTCAGGAAGCAGGAGCGTCTTGCTCAACAGAAGCAAAATTCCAGTAGCAGTTCCAATGGGTCAAATGGTTCACAAAACTCTTCTGGCACCAACAATAACAACAACACCGGAAGCAACACAGTAGATAGCAGTATTAATCCTTCCAATCTAAAGTCTCAAGTAAACTCAGACGTAAATGGGAAGTCAGCAAAGGAGAACTCCAAAGTGGATTCTGCTGGTAAGATATGCCTCTCTAGACTGTACACAAAAGTGTTATTACGCCAATTAAAATAAATGCTTACAAGTTTTGCTTGACACGGTCCTCTGGAAAAGTAATGTTTCTCTAAAATATCAGTGTGTTATTGGGTACTAACTCTTCAAATATATTTTGGCCGGCTTGACCAGCAAAAAAACAATAAATTTCTTTTGTCTTTTTTTTATCTTACTGACTTGAATTACTCCAAAAAAAAACTTGTAGAAAACCCCGGGCGTTAAGTTTTAATTGTCAATACACTGCCTACTTAACATAGTTGCTGCTGTAGGGTTGAACTGCAACTGGATGTACGGACTCAATAAAAGAAAGTTGAGGCGTAGGAATATAAGCTGAAAAACTCCCACAAATAACGTAAATGATGGATACAGGTAAAGAAAGCGCGTACAACTACAAATACCCACCAGCTATGGTAAAAGGCAGCCGAAACCCAACTTACCTAAGGGTTTAGCTCGGGCGGTATAGGAGTGATGAAACTTTAGTTGGGAGGGAGTACTTTTTATTCCAGTAGTTTTCAGTTTAGTTATCCCCTACTACCGATGTCTGGTATTGGTTTCGCAGTAGCTGTTTTCCTTGGGCATCATGTGGCATAGAGTGGTTACTTGACATTAAGTGAGACAAATGGTGGAAGCAATATGAGCCGCAATTTCCTAGATTAAACCGTCACAAGCGACGCTCCAACTAGGTTTAGACTAGTGTAGAAAGAGAGAACCGCGTTCTTTTCTCGCTCTACATCAAACTGGCGATAAAGAAAGAATAAAAGAACATCTATAAAAACAGCATGGATCTTCTTGGAGATGCATGTTCTTCACCAAAAAGTGATTTTTGACGGGCTTTTGTTGGCTGTTAATTTCTCTGCTGGTGGATGTCCTAGTATAAAAACGGGCAGTAGCGCAACGTTTACAACAAATAATTAACTGCCTATGAGGCTGCCTTGAAATTCAACATCGGGAGGGAACAATCGCTTTTTTGTAACGCATTGTAGCTGCAACCATAAGGAAATAATAATTGACTTTAACAATTTTCCATTGCCAGTCCCGTGGAATTATTTTTAACCGCTTTCCTTCCTCTCGGGTGACAACTGATTTTGTCTTAAATCCATAAATATTATGTGGGTCAGGCGACTAATCATTGCCACAAAGATATTGCACATTAAATAATATCTTGATTATTAGATGTTGACTTAACGAATCGCCACAGAAAATCTATACAAGTGTCACCTTTCCCGTCCGGAATCCCTCCGTACTTGCAAGGAATACCTGATATTATGCTGCAGAAAAGGATGCTCCAATAATGCTTCACGCAATACATTTTGTGGCATAGCTGTAGCATCTTTGCTGCCTCCCTCAATCGATACATCTTTTCCAATCAGCTCATGGCTGACAAAAAGTCTTCAGCCCGTCTTCTTAGATTCCGCCTCTATCTAATTCCATGCCGTAGTGTCTCCATTATTTTCAGCAGCAGAGGGGTAGTCGACACAAACAAGAGGGAATGTATACCATGCTCCACTACAACAGGCATTACACTACTCTTATAGATCACATTCCGTCACCCTTACCATTTCCTTTTCGCCGTGGTTTTCGAACTGCTACCTTACAAACAAAACACTCAACTTCTATCCGTGGAACCAGGTTTTCACTTGCGGCCACTTTTACTCTCTCATCTTTGCCAGCGCTTCTCGAAACCGTGAACATACCGTCATTCATCTTTCTAAAGTCATACACAGCGTGTTTATGTTGTGGTTTTCACGTCAGTTACTTCGACAGCTGAAATGTCAGAAAATGTTCAACCGTATCAAATGCCACCAATAACCAATAAAGTAATGAGTTACAGTTTATTTATACAACCATACCTTACTTACGGGTGCTGACGGTACCACAAATCAATTTGCTTTGTACTTTTGGATGTAATAGACAGACAGAGACGTAACAACGTTGAAATGATAGATATTCAGAATTCAACATAATTATAATTTATTCAGCTAACACACACGTGAAAATAAGAGCGCTTTGAAGTGGTAGAAACTTGAAACGTACCTTAAACGCGTACGAACCAAAACCTCCAACCAGTTGCAGAGGGAAGCTCTGTCCTTAGATTAATGAACATCTAAGTCATGTAGTAAAGCAGCACGAGGGAATGTAGTGAAGAGACTTGGCTTTTTTTTAAAAGAAAAATAACCAAACTGAAATCGCTGTAGTTCTCTTGCTTGCACGCTTTACAATTCTCTCGCATGCCTTTCTACAAACTTTATTTTTCGTTTCACCGAATCCTTGGAAATGTTTCCTTCTGCACGTTTACTTTTTTTCTCTCCCTCTGTACGTTCTATCGGGTGGAGGGAAGGGAGAGAAAGACAAATGGGAGTTGGGATTTCTCACTGCAACAACAATAAATATTACTATCATTAGAAGAAAACAGTTGGACCAAGTCATGCAATATAACTTGAGCTATTTTCTTACTTAGCATATGCTATTTTTCATTTTTATGTTATTGGTTTTATCAAAAAAAGAACAAATGAATGATAACTATATATATATGACTATGACCTGATGTGGTGTGTGTATTTCTTTCCGTTTTTTTCATGTTGGTGTACCATTGATGCTCCGTCCACTGGGATTTGCTCATTATCTATGCTGTACGTACAGTAAACAAACTTCATCACTGCAGTGGAGGAGGTGGAGTGAACACTGGTCTTGTATCTTCTCCATCGCCTAGAGGAAATCAGTCTCCGTGTAAATCTCCGGTTATTCCCTCCACACATGCTTTTACTCCGCTCATGTTGACACCAAATCCGTCACCGATTTCGTCGGGTTATGGGCTCAGCGCTAAAACTCTTTTCTGAGAACGTCTTTACAGAATAATAATTATGATTATTAAGTACATTTTCTAGACTACTCCAATACTTTCTTTATGAAGATATTTAATTTCGCTGGGAAACATCTGGAACTAAGTACCACTACGGTCTGTAAATTAAGAGTGTATATATACATACACATAATATTCTAATGATAATCTCCACAAATATCGCTGACTAAGGGGTTACTGAGAATAAAATGTACATTATATAAAAAATAGTATAAAATCAGGTTAGAACTTCCAGTTTCAAACAATTCTTTTGTAACTAACTGAGTAATTAGTGCATTTATAAAAAATACTTTGTAGTTATGTCCGTTTGAAAAATACAATATTTATTGTAAATCAGAAGACTAAATTATATTCTTAAGTGAAAAACAAGTACTGTTTTATTGTCGAAATTTACCTTCGAGTATTATAAGAAATAAAAAAATAATATATGTAAAAGTGTGTCAACTTTACCTGTCAGTAGTGGCCATGCAACCTAAAATTGTGTCCATAATATTATGGAGTCGAACTGCCGTAACATATATAAAATATGACGATGACGACCTCTATATGTATTGAACAAGCAGTAATAGAACACAAAATTTTTTAAACGTACACACTGTATTGTATTACCCTGATCAACAGATTCTAAGAATGCAATGCCCTCTGCATCTTGTAAATTTTAAATAATTGTTGAGTACTAGTGTATAATTACTACATGGTATTTAATTTTTTAATTGTTCCTGAACTGTATAATTTGTTCGTTGATGTCCTGGAAGTATTTACGTAGCAACAATATTTTCAGATTTTCTCAAATGTAGAAAAGTAAGTGAAATATTATGTCCAAATGCAAACTCGTGGTAAAGACGTAAATGTCAAAATAGCAAGCGCGTAACATCATTGGTCTTTTTTTATGTATATTAACAAAACAGTTCTTTGACCTTGACTTAAGCTGGCCGTTTATTCAGCCTAAAAAAATTTCAGCCTGTAGTTACTAGGTGAACTACGCACAATTATATATATAGGGCGTACAAAAGTCGCTAATGTGGCATGGGAAAAGAAAACGTGAAATTTGAAGTATCATTTCAAATGTGGAAAGTGTTCATTGCACACAACTAGTCTTGTGATTTGTTTAGTTAAATGTCATAAAATGTGATTGAAAGTATTTATACGAGTGTACATAGTGTCAGCAAACTGGATAACAGTAAGAATTGTTGATTAACTAAATTAAACCCAAAGTTAGTATTTAATTATTGTACCCTGACGTAAAATTGGTCCGAGGAAATAGATCTCAAAGTTGTAAACTTGCTGTTGTTTAGATTTATTTCCTTTTGTATTGTTCGAGTGACTATTTGTTGGATGTTAAATATTATTTTTAGATCATATATAAATATGGTGATCTTATATAACATGGTGTATTGCTGTATATGATTATAAATTATGATTTCTTACTAATAAATGAAGAAAGAATAGTAAACATTTATTTAACACGCTGACATTCATTACCACTATTGATCTGAACCGATTAATAAGTTTCAATATTAGTCACCAGTTTTAAAAACAAGTAAAGTATTTTGGGTCAGGTCTTCTGTTAAAGTCAAATAGTAATTTACTACCAAACTTGGCTGGATGTACATTTTTTACACAGGGCTTTCCATTTATTCAAACACGATTCATCAAATGGCATATTCGACAAACTCCTGGAATAATACTGACTGGACTCCAACATTTTTAAAATCTATGATAATGTGACATTTGAATAATTACGCCCGTGCAATTTTAACAGTCCAAACCTGCTTGTGGTGTAGTGGGGTAAATAGATCAAAAGATTCTGAGGAGTTAAAACACAAAATATACACCATGATAACATAACAATGGAAAAATCCATTCGGAACAAAAGTAACAACAAAAATACGCGTCTTCCAAACGTGTTCGTGAAAAAGGGTGCAGTTTAAAAGTGACACAAATTTACATTAGAAACCCAATTTTACCAAATATTAGAAACCTTAATAAATTCAGAGGAAACATTCATATCACTTAAAGTAAAATAGCCTACGCCTACAGTTATATATGTATTATCTAACTTGATATATTTGAGCAGATACAATTAGTTTTAAAACGCACATGACGCTACCATTAGAATATTTTATTTTATTGCCTGCCTACATTAATAAATTAATATTACTCATCAATTGTTATCTTTTTGATTTTTAATAATTAATATGAATGGTTTGACCTCTCATACATTTTGCATTTACCTCTATGATCAAAACAGAAGAATAATGTTACTATTACTATTACGACGAGAATATATACAGACTGGTTTGGGTACATACAAACATTACAACAAAGACATCTCATAGGATGTCGTTCCGAGCTCATTCTGCCGTGGCATGTAACAACAACCATTTCGATTTCCAAACAAAGTTCTTCGTGTGTACAGTAGATGATGCAAGTTGATCTGTGGCGTTGATATGTAGGAGAAGCAGAGTTGTGCTACACGTTATGTAACCTACTACTGCGTCTATTTGTATGATCTCTAGGGTCGCGATATGCGATAGAAGGAAGTTTGTCTCATTTTTTTACCTTTTCACCACAACAATAATTGTTGAAACATACATGATCATGATCATATATGACCAAGTTTATTTAACTCCCAACTGCAATGGGTTACTTCCTTATAAGCGGCGGTTTCACCAATAGTCTCGAATTGAGATATATACATGTACACAATTAAAATATCATTTGCGACAGAAATCGTTCCCATAGTGTCGCATAAATGATATTATTGTCATGACTCTGGTACGTTAACTCCAATTAAAACGACTTTTATGTAATTACCTCGTATTGAAAATGATTTTTAAATTTAAAAAATTCCGGTATTAGCATTTCAAAGTTTATACTCATCGAGATATATCCAGTTTTACCTGTTTACGCTTAAGGGTATCGAAATTTAAATTAATTGGCAGTATACCATGGTGAGCATGAACGCAGAAATAGGCATACGTGTTAAAAGAAAAAGGCCACTCAAACTATAGATATCATGATTCACCGAAAAATACACATTTGAGACCTTAGAAATATACAATCAATCGTTAGAGTTTTATATGTTCTTTCCATAATAAGTTTGAGCAAAACTTTTAATAATTTTAAAACTTTGGACTTTATCCTCAGCGCGCAGAATTTAATTATATTAATAGTATTATGTAATTTTCGTCAAGATATTTTATATTTTTGAAGACTAGAAAACTATATATATATAGACTCATGTATCTTGATAAAAAAAATTGTACCCCTGTATACGGTTATTAATTTGTGTCAGTCATAGACTAACTATAAATACTTAAGTTTTAGTCTACGTCAACGTTAACTCAGACGTTTTTTTTTCATTTCATTGACGAAATACAACTATATAATATTGCATTTTTTGCTTTCACTGGTTTTCAGCGAAATAGTATGAAGACGGGAATATTGATTTTTAGTAAATTCGTTTTCTGATACCATCAAACATGCAAAGACCAAATTCAACTATCAATGTGTAATATACTAAAAAATACCAACAAAGAGCATCATCAACAACGAACAATCTGTTCGGGGACATTCCTTCGCAATGTTTGGTAGAATCGAAGAATGGTAGAGAGAATATAGTTATACAAAACCGACACAACGAAATCTTGTGTCGTCATCTAAATCCATGCGTTTAAAATTGTGAATCTCTAAATCTCGTCGGCGTCGATTTCGTCTCTAAATATTTATCTTTAATGAGTTATTTGCTCCCATTCACCGTTTACCTTCAAGTTGACAACCTGACTGCATGTACATTTTAAAATGATTTTTTAAACACAAATGTAGGTGATGAATGTGAGTAATAAGCTCCTATTTTGTTTATTGTCACGTCGTGTGACGTCTTTACTGTCTTTAAATATTTTAGTGCCAATATGGCAATATTTTCTAGTAGATCATACCACTTTTTTAGTACGCAGTAGAAATTAGCAAAGTAAACATTTTAATTTGTCAGCTACTTGCAGCTGCACAGAAAGATTACTGGCGGCACTTGTTGTGTCTCAATGCCTTGTTTATTTCAAGGATGTTTATGAAATGAGAGCATGGGAAAGTTATTGGAGTCGAGAATGACGCAACGCTGGCCAACACTTTTGTATTGACTTCCTACTTCCAGCCAAGAAGAGTTTTAAGCATTAAGAAAGGCATACAATTTTCTGTATATAAAGGATGATAATAATAAAATAAAAGCACCTTGTTTTTGTAACTTGAAAGAAAATGTTGATGCTGATCACTTATTGCCTCGCTTATAATTAGCTTGCTACATGGGCACATCTCTAAATCTGTCACTAGCTTTTTACCATTGCGAATCGAAACTAGTATTTCCCATGAGCAAAATGTAACCAAGCAAAACCTGCGTAACTTACATTATTCTGTAAAAGCATGCCATGTCATGTGCATTCTCCTCCATCGTTTGAGGAGAGTATGAAACGGCAGTTGTCCAACTGTTTGTCTTGAAAAAGTCAAACACTTAGGTAGGTAGCAAAACAAACTGATGAATACTGGCTCGATGAACGGTTAAAAACGGTAAAGTGGTTTACTGAATGTACATAATTCTACAGGTTGGAATTCTAATGTACCTTTCATCGATGTAGAAAGCAACCCTTTTAATACCTTATTATAAAGAGTTCGTACAGCGGAAGTAGACTAGTGACTGTTAAGTATATAAGCAAATGTATATGTAAGTTTCAATTGGGCATTGCGGTACACACGTCAAAACTTGAAAGAAGCAGGAAAATAGGAGCGATACTTGGATACTAGAATGGAATAAAAAAATAAATTATCGTAGGAAAATGGACCATGTAGAATTTGCATGTAAAAGTTGTCAAGCTACTTTACTTTGACATTTGAGTTCTGTTTTGTTTTTGCATTTTGTACTCACCAGGATTAAAGCTTCCAATATAAAGACAATAAATATTTTCCTTTTCAATTTCCACTAAACAATACCATGTATACAATTGTGTAACTTTCTTTGGGTCTACATTTCTACAGCCTTCCGCCTACAATTGGTTTTCGTATGCAAATACGATTTCGTATTTGCTGGCAATCAAATGGACAAAGGCTGAAATGTGAATGTAAATAGGATTTCTCAAGGTTAAACTATTATCAACATAAATGAGTAAAAGTGGTATTGGGTAAAGCATCTGTTTTTTTTAGTACATCTGACTTTCAGTTTAATGCTCTCCATCAATTGTGGCATAGTAAATCAGACCTTAATAAGACAAAGTCTTTTATTACTATTTCAGTCTCTTCTATCCATTCTACATTGTCGGCTTAATATACCGGAAATCATTTCGGACGGTGAATCAATACCTGAGACATAATCAGAAGCGTCGACGTACTCAGAGCGTCTTCATTCGTACAAGATCAAGAAGAAAATTGATTATTTGAATGCCAATTACTACCATTTGAAGCTTAATTTATTTATACTTCAGAATCCAGTAGGGATCTACCGTTAGTTGGTTAATTACATAATTTTCAATTACATCTTTTCCACTTACTGCTGGCCGTTCCTTTTGGTTTATTGCGGATAGAGATGCTTGATTCACCTCTGAAAGCTAGCCAAATAATAATCCTTGGGGATACGGAAGAATTATCAGGTCACGCATCGTATTATGTTCCGTCGCCGTCCTCTTGTGAAACTCCTGGCGGGGGCTAGTAGTAGCCACAAATTTTATAAGTTTATATCTACGATATGTTGTTCGTAGCTAATATTCGTACAAGTCAATACAAGATTTCTTATACACCAAAAGTGCGTCAGTAGTGGAGTGTGC